>JAHZNB010003647.1:0-11542 GCA_027744295.1 Callyntrura guangdongensis
GAAAATGCATTCTTTAGACAAACAGCGCTTACCTCACTACCTAACGAAAAGTTGCTCTAAACCTGTGAGTCGTTTTTTCGCAGTCTGTCCATTTACATAATGTCATCCATTTTTATTTTTTTATCTACAATATTATTGCCATATTCTCCAACACATCATGCCACATTGAACGTTTCACCTGCCACGACGCCATTATTACTGTTGTTGAAGGTAGTTGTGGTGGTGGTGCTGTCTGTCATGTCATGTCCTGGCTGGGTTTGTCATATTGTCTACATATATTGGTGGTGGACTATGAATATCAAGAAATTGTTAGCTAATGTGGCCGATGAATATTTCATTAGTAGGCTTTCCCATAGAAAGGGTAAAGCATATATTATGCCTACATATTATAATAATATTGAAAGAAAGATGCTTGTCAGAAAAGAGGAGCCTTTTTCTATTATCGATGATAGAAACGAACAAATGTTCATCAAGAAAAACTTAACGAGGGAACTAGGTAGGTTATGTTGTTATCTTGTTTAATATTTTATACATTTTTGTTGGTGAATGAAAACGTTTTTAACTGTCTAAAGTTCAAACAGCCCCTAAAAGTTATTTTCCTGGGCGCGCAGGTACTTGGTTTGGAAAGGACGTAATTTAAAGCACTTCCTCATTTATTGTCAGCCTCGTTTCGTCTTGCTTTCCTTTTAGTGCGATAAAATTTCACAAGGATTTTTGGCTTGAATAATATGTTAATGAGAATGAAGAAATCGCATGTGTGTATGTTTGTGAGAAGAAAACACTAGCGTTGTATTCTGTCTCGAGATATCAACGCTAACAGTTGAAAATGCAACAGGAAAAACGAATGTGACGTAAAACAAGGGGTTAGCGTGCCTGGAATTTTGACTGGGGATACAAACTACAAGCTTTATCGTGAAACTGAATGGTTTGGTGCACAGCAAACATAGTGGAAATGTTTTGAGACAAACGAGTGCGAGGTAGTACTAATCAACAAAAGTAGTTTTTAATGAACACAAAAAGCAGAAGTTTTGGAAACTGTTCTGCTTACCAAAATTTCTTTGTCTGTCGGAGCGGACCATAGTTTAGTTCCTCTGTTGGATATAAAGCCCAGACCATTCTGAGACGACACATCATTCGCTTCACCCACCTGCGTGAACAAAACAGTTCGTGGGTTATATTATCAGTGTGAAATAGTTTAGTTCCTCTGTTGGATATAAAGCCCAGACCATTCTGAGACGACACATCATTCGCTTCACCCACCTGCGTGAACAAAACAGTTCGTGGGTTATTATCAGTGTGAATATATTTAATATACAAGACATTTTATCCAGAAGATCTTTGAAAAAAGAAAATATTCAAAAACTTTTTTTTAAAAAAAATCATGCATTAAATATGACAACTTCCACAACAAAAAAGTACATGATAGGATGGTAATGAAATGAGCCCCTTATTTTAATCATTTCCTATGAGTCAATCAAACAAGAAGCTTTCTCGTCGTGAAAATATGATAATCTTAATCTTGATGATTGTATTCCGTCATAATAAAACACGCGCTCGACGACGCATAAAAACCCAGGAAAAATAACTCAACAATGCATGTACACAACTTGTAAAGAAGTCAAAATTGTTATTGTAGCTTTTTGTAATAATAACAACAAAAAGTATCCGTAAATTTTTTTATGTGTTTCACAAGACGATGATGATGAGATGAAAAGAAAAGCTTCTGCTGCTTCCAATTTCTTTCCTTTCATGATCACGTCAACCTCCCGTAGCTCTGCTGTTCTTTTCCAGGTTCCTTTCGACATTTGACCTTACCACTGTCAGCACAACAAGAAATGACAATGACAAGGGCAGCAATGCAACCTCCAGAGCTAATTGTACCGGTTTTGACTATCTTTTATGCATTCATCGGTTTACAAAACTGTTATACTGCTGCATCTCCTTTTTTCTATTACTGCTGCTCACACAAGAGCCGTATGCTCTCTTGCTCACTTGTACAGGGATTTTTTTTACGTTACGCTGGCAGTCATCAACCGAAATAAATATTTGCTGTGTTGAAAGCAATATTCATATATAAGCGTTATATTATTCACATGATGTAGTGTTAAAGTGTGGAAAAGTCTTAAGAACAACCAGGCAAGCATGTGATTTTCATTTTTTTTCTTCAGCCCTAAAAAAATTATCGTGCGGTATTTTTTACTTGCTTTAGAGGAACCTTCTACAACTGTATAACAGGCACATCGCTTCCAAGTGTTTAAAAGCCACCCCTTTTATTCAACAAAACTAAAAAACCAATTTTAAAAAAGTCTTTACATATTTTCGGTTTAAAAAACGTTCACAACAACAGAAGCGTTCTGTGCGCATGCGTTATTAGCTTAAAACTGAATATTACTAGAAAAGAAGAAGGGTGAATAGGGTACCATAACTCTTAATTAAAGGATCGTTCTTTAAAAATTAAGCTTTGCGTACTAAGCGTACACATTCTGGATCATTTAGTTGACTTACAAATTGAAATGAATGGCATTTTAAACATCTGGGGTTACTGCTACGCATAAATTATCGGATAATGATGATTACTACTTTTGGTAAGGTTACATCTGTGTTTGTGTCTGTGTGTAGAAAGCCAGAACATATTTATTGCACTTTTTCAGTGTAGTGAAAAATGTGTGCGAACGCGTAAAACTGTGAACGTGTACAGCACATTAGCTTTTTTGTCCCGTATTTCGTAACATTCAAGAATTAAATTTCGGTAAATGAATGGATGAATGGAAAAGTAGAAGGAAAAATCTGAATAAGTGGAGGAGGGCTGTTTTCTTTTCTGCCATACTCAAAATCAATTTCATATTTACAAATTATTTGCAGAGAGCAGCATCCAATGCAAATTGATAAATGCTGCTATATTGATTTTTCTACTAAGGTTTGTGTCTGGAAACAAACCCACGTTCACTGGTTACACTGACGAACGAGTAAATATTCAGCATAAAAATACATAATATTACGTAATTGGAAGTGATTTTCTATATTTTTTAAATGAACTTGCAGATTTATGCAGGTAGCTTATAAACTCGACATTCGAAAGAGCCTTGTAGTAAAATACCAACAAAAAAATCCTCCATGTACACGATGAAAAATTGCAAATAAAAACTCATGTTTGTATTTTTATTGTAGGTGTGGCATGATGCAAATATATTTCAAAGTCATCTACAGAACGAGGTATATAATGCCCCTTAAGCAGATTAACTACGAAATATTTTATTACTGAGAGGAGTTGCGCTGGTTTAGTCAAAAACCTCTGCAGTTGTACATTGTGGTTCCCCAAATGAAGAAGAAACATTAGTAATGAATCACATATATCCATCCCAATTTTTTTTTTCGCTGGTAAGCATAAAAAAGAAATGCAAAATCTTGACCAGAAGCTATCTACTGTTACTCATAGAACTGAAAAAAAGATAATGCAAAAACGATTGTACGCATGTTGCTACTGCTATAAAAATGACTTAAACGTCTGCTGACGCTGTTTTGCGAATGTTAACGAGGCAGTAAGACAAGATGAGCGACCAGCAGCAGCAGCACTGGCAACAATGGCAAATGGTCAAATAAAAATGGTAAAAAGGGTTAGCAGTGTGATGCTCGCTTGTTGCTACTTCACTTGCTCTAAGGCATGCAGTATAAAAGAAAAGTGTGCAGGACCACCTTTACGAAATTTGAAAAAATAATGAATGAAAAATCCAACGAAAATGCCATTATACCAATATATAGTTATATATTATTTAGCGTGATCGTTTACCCATTCACTCACAATAAATATGTCAATACTAATAGTATTGTTATTCCAAGTATCGCTATGAAATTAGTGAAATGTGATATTGATTAGAGGTAGTAGAATACACTCCAACGCTCCCTTTACTCTCTCAAACAATATCCCTGTCATAGTCGTCGTAGATCAAATAACATTTTGCACGTTTCTCAATAATGTAGGTATTTTATGTATGAATAATCCTGAAAGTGGCAGCACTGCTACAGGATAAAAAAGGAACTGGATTTTTGGTAGTGTGTGTGTGCTCTCACTCTGACAGCAGTAGTAGGCGCACACACCTATACCTAGGTGATATCGGCATCATAGTTATCTTTCATAGAAGAATAATTTAACAAGAAAACGACATTGAGTTATTTACTATAATAAATTAAGAAAATGGCTGAAGTTGTACACACGCTGCTACATTATGCACATTATAAAATGGTGGTAGAGTGGTGGGATCAGTGCCAAGCACTTAGGAATATTCTTCGTGCATCTAGAATATATAATAGGCAGTCTTGCGGGCACTATCAACGATAATAGATATACATCGTCATAATAATTGTATGTAACAAAAAGTTCATATTTGCAATTTACTAACAACAAACTACACTCTAGCTGTGTGGAATAAATGTCAAATAAGAATTTACAATGCATTGGGTAAATACAGAGAGAGAGAGAGAGAGAGAGAGAGAGAGACGAAGCGATTGGCCGCAGCCACCAATGAAGATTTTTTTCTAGATTGTTGCAGTAGGTACCTGATCTGACTGTGCAATTGGCATGGAATAGATATTTAAACGTTACTTTTTTTTTTACCTTACAGCATTTTATACTACATGTAACAATAAATAGAACCTTATAGACAGCAACAAATAATGGCTAAAACGAACCAACGAACAAACAACTTCTTATTCCAATCCAATTTCGTTACATTCCATTATATTCTCTTTGCAGAGACAAAAGGTCTAACAAGCAATGACTTTTTGATGATCTAGTTTGAATATTAATGAAAATATGTATTCATTGTGCTCCTTGTATTGTAGTAAAATATTGGGAATTATTGAGAAACGAGTTTAGTTTTTTTATGCTTGTGCACAGAACACAGCACACCAACACTTTTGACGTGTTTACATGGGCAAGCGAGTATAAAGGAGTAAAAAGACTTGCGTAAGAAGGAATGAAATGTAAAGTCAACTTGTTCGTTTCTTTTTTTCTATTACGAGAATGAAGCCCATGAAACTTCACAGTCGTCGCATTTAAAAAAGAGGAAACCATCTGTGCAGTAGGCTCCTCCATTTTTATACGATGACGACGACGACCACGATGATGATGAGTTCACTTGCCATACACTGTACAGGATGAGTGTGTAATGCAGTCTTCGTCTACTTGGTCGGTTACTTACAATAAAAGATGCATCATACCTACCTAGTTCATTTTCCAGGGAGTAAAAACGTCTACCAGAAAAAAAAACCTGACCAATGCATGTCGATGTAGTCATCCAGCTGTGGAATGGCAACTTATCATCATGTGTTCTCTTATTACTGTTATATATTGTAGATTATTTACCTTGTATTTATTCAACACACCTTTGATATTACATTATTTTTGTCGACTACCTATCCATGCATCTTTGAAACATAAAATTTCTTGATTCATTAGCTTCCCCAAAAGGATCTGCTGCATTGCAGTGACTAAAGTGATAATGATGGTGATGGGATTCAAGATGGAGTCGACGCAATCTAATGAAATATTTTATCCACGGCTTAATAGCACAGAGATGTAATGTGAAATGTCAGGTGGATAGGTTGTATGCTCGATGGGCATATATATATGCATGAAATAGTTGTTTGTGTGTATAGCACAAAATAAATACAAAATAAAATTGTGCTTAAAATCCATTCACCTGGCTAGGTACATTCTCTAATAGATCTTTTTACCGATAATGTGGGCTGTTTTTCCTCTTCACACACACACTGTAATTCATGTCTATTGAGTATTGAAATGAAACAATAATCATGACGCACACATCAAAGTGAAAACAATGTTGTACTAAATAGATTAGTCAATTTCATTCTGATTTTTTACTAATCGAATAACTAGCTAGGTAAGCAAGCATATTATGAGGAACATGAAAGTGGTGCAACAAAACCTTAAAAGTGTATTTTACTATGCACCGTAATGTTGTCCAATAATAATAGGCAGTGGAGAAATTGGTCAATCAAAAACTTGTCACTTCAAAAATTAAGTACACACGAAGGTTCCTCCCATTAATAAGTCGTCGTAGTAGTGTGTGCTCTAAACCATGCAATTTACGTCGTAAAGTATGATTATACAAAGAGAAACATAAGCTTTCATGTAATATGAGCTTTCGTATACTGGGACACCCTCTTCATATCTTTTGTTTCTACGAAAAAAATAGCGGTAGGTGAGTGCGAAGAATAATTTGAAAATTTGATAAATTGTTCATTGTAATACTTTGTGTCAAATTTGAAACTGTAAGAAAATTTTTCCACTTACATATTAGCTACATTGTATCATTTAAAAAAAAAACAATTTCACAAACAACGCATTTTAGGTGGTGGTGTCGTCCACCGAAATCGGCATATGCCTAAAGCCTTTTAAAAACCGCGCGTACGTATAAAACAGTGCATATTGTTGTTCATTGGATTGCATGCAGGAAAATCATTATTTTTCGTCGTGTTTTTTTAACAAAATCGCCTTTCTCGCTTGACACTTGATTCCCTTTCTCAACCATCTCCACTTACCCAACTGCAGTTTAACAGTAAGCTTACGATATGCATATATGTATACTTGCTTGTTTGTGTCAGTTAATATTTTTGAAGTACTGGAGTGGTGGTTGGTTACGTTTTGTAAAGGATGACGACGATGATGATGACGTTGCCAACCCTCGGCACACAGTGACTGATGCCTTACGTCTATATTCACGGCTGATAATGAAGAGGATACAAAAAAAGTTTTTTTGTTCAAATCAAATTCAGAATTTTCTCCCCCACAGCACACTTCCTAGTATTTGTTGAGTCGATGTACAGGCACATTAATGTAACCTCTAAGGTTCATAAATGCATGCGACGCTTTTACTAGCTGATGTATATTATGATGTAGGAATTAGATATATAATGATACACAGCCGGAGCCGTTGCCGTACTGATGTGTAGGAGTAAATAAATATGCATGTGTTCTTAATAATGTGACCATATGCACTTCATCGACAACAGTAACGCAATCCCTACGACGGCCTTAGACTCCCAGAGTAGTAATATCAACGGATTAAAACAACAAACTTTGAAGTGTTCTGTATTATCCGGTAACTGAGAGATCATCATGTGAGTTTTGTTTCGTGCCATGTAAGCTGCATCATTATAAAGCGATAGCATTGCGGTGGTGTGGTGGCAGTAGTAGTACTACTAGTGAGCAGGGACATTAACAATATTAATCCGTTTTTTTTCACTAGACTTACGTTGTAGTCAACAATGAAGTGAGTTGTTGTGTACTAAAATACTACAAACAAAAGCACAAAAAGCTGTATCCATTGTCCCCAAAAATATATTGTAATAATTTTTTATCTACAAGAGTTTAACACGCACTTTTTGTTTCGAATGATGAGGAGCGAACGGAAGAGCTACAATACGATTTTTATCGTAGAGGGTTTAGTTAGTGCCATGCAAAGCCAATTTGAATGAGTGTAGGAGTAGCTGTTTTGGATGTGTGTCTTTTGTCATCATTCGTTATGTTTGCAGTAGGGAGGCTTTTATGCTGTGTAAGCTTGCGTATAATGGATACATATTTTTATGTGGGTATATGATAAAAAAGAGTGGTTCTTTTGTTGGGATTTCAAGTCTCACATCAACAACTCTCACTCAACTGTGTGAACGCAAAAATGCGATGATTTTTTTAGAAGAAAAGTAATGGAGGGAAATGTAATGTCACGAAAATTTTCACATTTTTACTGTTTATTTGCCAGGCATATTTCTTTATGGGTTGTTTATCTATTATCACGCTCATGCATAATATGATTATTACTTTGCATGCAATGCAATTGCTTTACTTAAGCATCAAGCTAAAAATAAAAGGTACTATTTTTTTATCAGCCTAATTTTAGATGAACCGTGGATAGCCATAAAGTTGCTTCCTTATAATAAGGCAAGCTCACTAGCGAACAAAGTTTTCAAAAACTGACGTCGATACCATATCTCAAAAGCCTGGAAGGGTAGCACACTTCAGTTCCACAATAGCACTGACATTTTTTCGGTCAAAGGTTTGAGAAGCATATCTGAATTCAAAATCTTTTCAGGAAAAGCCCTTCCGACGAAGAGGCAAATAGGTACTTATGCTTATAATATCGACCCGATAAAACATCAGTGCAACATGTATCTTACCTGTCTACACAGATATTCTGCCACTTTATTAAGATAACCATATCCTCATAAAATTCCCAGAATTAGTAAGAAAAAGTAAACATGCGTGTTTACGTACAACCTTGTATGTACATTTGCTGTAGTCTTCTTTTCTAAGCCAAATGAGGAAAATCGCATTTATCAGATAAATGACATCAATTATATTTGCATAGTAAAAATCTGGATAAAATCACGTAATTACATTTAATTGCTCACAAGGAAATTACTTTAAGTTACTTTTCTCACGAACAAAACTATATTCCTTACAGTGTGAGCACATATATGCAATATTACATACTGCTTTAGTAAATACACACACGCTGCATTTACCATCATCCCTATCGTATATTCAATTAAGCAATTTATTTATTAGCAAAGGTTCTATTCAATTACTCTAGTCAATTTTCTTAGATTTGTGGCTGTGTAAATACACACACGTAACAACATGGACATAGTCACTTTTCCACATCGTACCATAGTACCATAAATGCATACAAATACATTTGCTATACTGCTATGATGTAACAAGAAACAAAACAGTTAGAGAAATAAAGCTTTATCTTGAGAATCAGTTTCGAGGAGTTTCTAGAAGTATTATTAAAAAGAAACAATAATGAAAAGTACGTGGTTATGCCAGCGCAAAACGAAAAAAAAGTGTGGATAAAGCATCCGAAATATTGCATGACTAAATCATGAAGATGATGGTTGTGATAAAAACGGTCTCCCTACACGTTAGTGTACACACCATGCCATACACCGTGAAGTAATTAAAGGGGATGGTAGTGCAAAATACAATTCAATTACGTGCTTCAAAAATTAATCAGTGAACGGTCCCGGGTTACACTCATCTCGGCTGCAACAACGGCAAGGTAAGAAAATATTTGCCCGTAAATATTACGCTGAGTCTCTCCCTATTTGAGTGAAACTCTGCTGGGCAAGGTGTGTACAGCGTAACCGCTGCTGCTGCTGCTGTCGATGAAATGGAATGGAATTGACATCAGTGCATATTAATTTTTTGTTTCACCCTGCTCATCCTCCATTGCACAATATTCAATTTGACAGCTTCATTAAACAAACATCCCGTCGTAGTAGCCTTTTACCTGCTTTTTTTGTACTACTTTGGGCATTCCCTACGGCTTCTCAAGCATCTTGCATGTCACAAGTCACCAACGTTGTTTACAGTTTTCCCGAGAAAACGCAATGACACCTTTATAGTGAAATGAGGAGGAAAGAAATCTTTTGCATTTTACATACGTAAATACGCGCACTTCTTTTTGTATTTTTCTTCTATTTTTGTCGCATGCACATACATCCTATATACATATACGTACATACATATTGGATACTGGAACGAGAAGCACGCAGTTTTTACCACTCAATTTTTCATTACAGTCTCTAATGAATAATTCCATATTACACCTGGCTCCCCACTTGTAATTGCTCCCGTAGTTGGTGTCGGTGCTAGAAACACAGTATGATGTGTGTGCGGCTCAAATTTAGAAGGGAATCGTTTAATATAATGGCCACCTCTATAAACTGATTTTTACTATAATACGACCACCTCTCTGCCAACCAACTACTTTAACGTACTTATACATACGACAGGATTTTTGGTTTATTGAGAAGTGGGATTGAATTACAAACTTTAAGCAAATGCCTCCTACACTCCTACTCGGTGTGCTTTTGCAATATAACAAGCTCTTAATTTTTTAGGTACCGTATGCTACCAATAAATATAAATCATATTGTGCTTTGTTTGCAACCGTGTAGTTTCCATTCTATTGGAATTTTTCATGAGCAAAAAATAGTGTCGCATGTTGAAAGTGTGAGGGAGCATGATTAGGAACAAAACAAAATTTTTTTTTTCAGAATTTTTTTCAGTAGTCCATCTTTTTTGTTCACTTTTGTGCAGTCTTTAACAATAATAGTGACACTTATAAATATCGTTGTCCAATTTGCAGCGTGTCTGCTGTGAAATACGGACCTAACTTTTCTCCAAAAATTAAAAGATATCATGACAATGTAATGTGAGTATTCACACGACTAAATGCTTTTATATACGTAAACACGATTTTTAATATCGTGAGTGTATGTGTGTAGGTAAAAATGAATACAGTATTGAGTATTGATTTTTGAAGTAAACTGTAGCAGAAATTTATTTTGGCGACGACACAGGTACATACAACGCTTGTGTAAATATGCTTAACCGGCAACAAGAGACCCTCCTAAATACGTTTAAATTTTCCTTTTAAAAAATCTTGAAATGCATAAAACTTCCAACACAAAGGTGCCTAAAGCAACTGACCACGTAGCATTTTGAGCATTCTGTGCAGTAAAAGGATGAAGACCAAATTCGAAAGAAGACAATTTGTGTGTCGAGTTAGAACAAACCCAATCTGCACATGAACATCACACGACCATGATATATTTTGTGCTGCTGTTTTTGTTATTATTATTGCATTATATCCAGATTTTTTCTTCTTTTCAGTCATTTTTTACGTATTAGGGAATTTTTATTACCTCCAGCAATGCACATTTTTATTCATTTTATTCACTACACTTAGGACGAATGCCCTTAACAATGGCAAAGTCAGTTCTGAACATGCTCATTCACGGCTATCATTTCTACCGTGGGGAACATTGTCGATTGTTGGGGATTAGGCAGGTTTATAAACACAACCAAATTTGAAATTGTCCTTATGCACATGTATGTGAAGAATATTTTCTACGTTTCATGTGTACAGCTCTCTGCTAGCGTGACGTGCGTTGCAAAAGCTTTTCTCTCTCACTCTCTTTTACAGCGTTCAACATACATTTCCGTCACAATTGCATGCAGAGAAAATGTGCATTTTTACATAAATATGCTACCACATCACCACACTACCACTCGCGCCAGTCTTCGTCCGTGCATATGAGAAACGATCGAAGCTTTATAAAAAGGGAGCAAATGAGCTAAAAGTGGAAATAATAAGGCAAGCATTGATAAAACAGAAACAGCTATAAAAACACATAGAACATTCGTGGAGCCAAGATTTTTATCCATTCTTGAATGCGAAACCAACAGCAGAAGAGTAGTGTGTTTTGTACACGTTTTTGTACGAGCAAAAAAACACTCTGAGCCCGAGCTCATTACCCACACCAACCACCGTAATTTTATGCAACAAATCGTAATATTCAGACACGTCCCATCGTACCCAGCATCAAAATGTTTTCTGTCTCATTTAATTCGACATTGTATTATGATGAGGACCAGGAGAAACATTCATCCCAAAATCGATTCAACCACAATATTAGGTTAAATCACTGAAGTAAATGAGATTTTTATTTGCTT
>JAHZNB010003648.1:0-10611 GCA_027744295.1 Callyntrura guangdongensis
AAGTTGGCAGAAAGAGGAGGCTCATCCCTTTACGCGATCAAGAAACAGCTTGCCGAAGTCCACAGTGTAGATTTGGAGAAGCAGAAAAATAACATCAAGAAGGCCGTCAAAAAGCTGGTGGATACAGGCAAGCTTGTTCAGACAAAGGGGACTGGAGCGTCGGGGAGTTTCAAGTTGGCGTCTGGCGCAGAGGCGAAGAAAAAACCGGTCAAGAAAGCAACCGAGTCGTCATCATCATCGGCCAAGCCAATTAAAGCGGTAAAGAAGACGATGTCGAAGAAAGTGGGTCCCGCTGCTAAGAAGACCAAGAAAGACACTGGTAAAGCCAAAGCTGCCGTCAGCACCTCCTCTCCAGTTGAAAAGAAATCAACCGCTCCCAAGGAACCCAAGTTGAAGCTACCCAAGACGCTGAAGAAGCCAGCGGCTACTGTTGCTAAAGCCCCCAAAAAGGTGGCTCCAAAGACCAAGTAAAGAAAGAGCAAAACAACTCTGAAAGAGCAAAATTTGAAACCCAACGGCCCTTTTAAGGGCCACCACACTTTACGAAGAGCAAACCAAAATTACGAAACTAGGTAACAATTTCACTGCAATTTACTTCACTAGTAGGAATTCAACAGTCACCCAATATTGAGCATGCATAATTTGAATTTTGAGTTTCATCAGCCGTCATTTGCCGTTTTTGCATTAAAATGGGGAGAAAATATAATACAGCTGTCCTAGTTGGTAGAGTTGATCAAAAATCGCTGGAAAATTTGCGGCAAAAGTCTCCAGTATACGGAGGTTATGTTGGAGTTACAGTTGAGAAAATAAATTCCAGCGAACCTATCAACAATAAGTGTAAGTCATGGGTAGTGACATTTAGTTATATTTATATCAATAAAATTTGAATTTTTTTTTGTGATGATATGACTAAATGTCAAAAGTGACAAATTAAATACAACCGTTTTCATGTGACTTCGAACGATATTTACTTTTTTCTTACAGATCAATCACACTCTAAAAGTAGAAGCGATCGGCAAGCAATGGCAACATCTGGTCGAGTTCGTGTTGACGATTTGTCGGACCAGGAATACTACAAACACGATTTGGATGGAGTAGTGCAAGAATTATTACAGCAACACAAGAAGGCGTCCGCAGATAAGGAATCGAAAAGTCAGGGTCGTTTGAACAGTCAGTATAGTAGAGCTTTGAATTCTAATTGGTTAAGTTCAGACTATCATTTATATTACCTACTGACTATTTGTTCATGTTATTACTATGTATGACTAATGACAGAACGTTTCAATATTAATGGCATGAACTATTATCGTTTAGTATTAATGACGTCAAAGCAATATTGGAGGACGTAATCCGCGAGAATTACGAGTTAAAACAGGAGTTGCTTCATAAAGACAACAAGTTTCTTCAACTCCAGTTGGATCAAATCAACAATAACTTGCGGAAGAGCCGCCCCAACAAACACGCGTCTTTCTCGAAAGATGATCTCCGTCGGGTTCTGGAGGAGGCATCAACAATTGAAAAGGATTTGAAGATTCGGTTAGCTAAAGTAGAAATTGATCTAGTTGAAAAGGCAAACATGCTGAGAGAAGCTGTAGCTGGTTTCTCAATCATGGAAGAAAAATGTGAACGATTGGAGGCCGAAAATTTGTTTCTTCGAAAGACTCATGACGTAAATAAAAGCTTAACAAAGAAAGCTACTTCAGAAAAAATAAATAAAAATTAGTATTTTAAAACGTGTTGCGTGATTTATTGTTCCAAAGAACTGTGTCAAGGGTCTCCGTTCCAGGAATGAGGTTCTTGAAAAGCGCTGCGAAAAGACGGATACACGACGAAAATTGGAGCAAGCTGGACTGTTGGAGGAAATTCGAGAGTGCAAATGGCTTCTCCGTAATCTCACTCGTAACGTGGGCAAATGCGCCAAGTTATATGCGGATGCTCGAATGGACATGAAAGCGGAATTACAAGGGCGACCTTGCAAGGGAAGTGGACGATATGATGTAGAACTAGGCATTGTTGAAGCTTCTGGTCTCGGCGCTGGCACCAGTAGTGGCAATCGTAAACCCGACAGATTGACTAACTGGCTGTTGAATGTGCATCCAAAAACGGCCCAACGGGCGATGTCTGTATGGGCTGACTATTTAGGGCGGAGGGTGAATCATTTGGAGGATAAGGTGATCGGGATCAAAGCACAAAAAGATGACATCCATGCGCTACAGGGCGACGGGGATAATTGTAAGAGTATTATGGAGAGTGAAAAAGAAAATTCAAACTCAGAGGAAGATGAAATAAAGCTCGGCAGAATTCCACCGTCTCCCACTTGGTTCAATATTTGTCGCAAAGCAGGACTGAATGTTAACCCTCGACAGGAAATCGTTGTTACCAGTGATGAAGAGGACCAGTAAAATACGTTTATTTTTTCATTCCCATCCCAGAGTACTCTACTACTTTCTCATACAAGAAGTGTTTCGCTTGTCGATTATAGTAATATCGTTCAGGCAGCAATAAATTGTGAATGTCGAGCATATCCATATATTCTATATAAAAGATGTTTATAGAGAATATAATCATTAATAATTACTTATTATTATCTACTGTATGTATCACGCATTCAATTTTGTATTCAGTTAGTTCGTTATTCTGTTATTCTACATTATAAATATATGGACCATTGATATGGATAGTAAAAACAACTCCAACGGCCACTGTTAAACTGGTTGGACGTAATGCAAATAATATTACATTGTAGTCTGAATATTTTATTTCGATTTTATTTTCGACATTTGAATAATATACACCAAAGACACACTACTCGTTTCGTTTGTGATTGTTTTCGTACCCAGGGACTCGTATTGCTAAAATAAAGTACCCGAGCAAGCTTTTAAATACGTTCAGCCTACTTGCAATGCAATCTGTAAAGCATGTGGTGATAAGATAAGACAAAAGATATGTGGATATGTATATTATACACACTCCTTAAGAAATTTTGGAATGTGGTTCTTCATAACAAAATCATAATGCTTCATGAACATAAAATAGGTTGTACAATTTTCCCTTTCAAATAAAAATACTTGAAGAAATGAAAATGATCGACATGAGCACAATAATCGATAATAGGTTATGCTTAGATTTTTTGTGTGTGAGCAATCTATATATTTATCGTGAACATTTTTTCTAGCTAGTGAGAGAGGAGGTAGCATGTTAAGTACTTGCAAAGTCATTCCAGTGCGACCGATGTCTAAAAATGTTATTATGTTTTCCTGCCTATTATCTCATCCATCACGTGTACATCTTATGGTAAATGAAATTAGATTCTCTGTTCAGCCACTATCAAGCATGTTAAAGTGAACTTGAATGTATAAACAGTTAACGCTCGCTCTACTTTATTAATTGTCATAATCACGAGTCCAGTCTAAATCAGTGATGCAATTCTGTAAATGCAGATTAATTCAATAATATTTCTATATATAATATTTTTTGTGTACATTGTGTAAACGTTGTCTAAATTTTTTATTGATATTCTATTGGGTCCAACGCAGAAAATTTATTAATAATATTCCAAAAAATGAAGCGAGTTAAATATAAAGGTACGAGGAATGAAATTAAACCTTCCGTCCATTCGTTAAACTGTAATTTACTGTGCCTTAAAACTGAGTCGCAAAGTGCCCCATATAAGCAAGATAGTGAACCTTCGGTAAACATCTCTCTCAAAACTTTAAATCTACTGCTAGGAAACTGTCGAGTTGAAATGACCCGGTTGCGGTTTAACATTGCAACGGTTCCCAAAGGAACAACGTCATTCCCAAAAGTTCACAGGAATCATGTAGTTAGTAGTTTCTACGACGAAATTGGTTTCAACAGTTCCCAACGTAAGACCGGAACCGCTAGGCGTCTCAAGAATAAAATTTGTAAGCCAATTCAAAATAGATCGCAGTTGGATTGCTTGTTTTGCTCCAAGTCATTTCTATCTCGACGGAGCTTAGAGGAGCATGTGAATTTTCACACGGAGGAGACTCCACACCAATGTTCTCTTTGTGCAGCGTCATTTACCACACGATGGGCTCTTTCCAAACACACAGTGCAACTTCACAGACAGAAGAGGCGGTTTAAATGTAACCTGTGTAAAGCAGATTTTCACTTTCTGGATACGCTTAATGCCCACATTAGATTACACACCGGAGAGACGCCCTACCGCTGTATGCAATGTCCAAAGCAGTTTGCCAATCGGGGAGCCCTTTCTTATCATCGGGAAAGGCATGTGGCCAGTTGAAGGGGGAAATTGACAAAGTGTTTCTGTGTGTCAAAGTATTCTGAAATTACTGAGGAAACAGACTTGGGAATTTTTTAATTACAAAATAATATTAAGTTTAAAAAAACTATAAAAATAAGGAAAAACTAATTTGACTTTTGCATATAACTTTGTATAAAAATACGATTTTGATGAATAAGTTTCCGAAACTGAAAATGTAAATACATTAACAAATGCATAAAATAAATACAAGTCCTTCCTTCGCCCCTTCTTAAAACTCACATTGGCTTCACCCTCACAAAATATGCCCCGAGGAAAGATTAAAACGTGTTTAATCGTTTCGTTCGCGATATTATCTTTTGAGCTGCTGATTTCGCCATGTTCAGGTACTTTAATTTGAAAAGGAATGCCCCTGCCATGCGATAATATACTTTTTAATTTTTTCAACTTTCTCCTGTCTTTTATGGAGTTATTTTCATTCCATTTTACAGCAATCAGCTGTTACGTTTGTAAATCCGACCAGGATTCCAAGTGCACCCCTAAAACGCCTTTCCATGAAGCCGTTCTTGCAAGCAACTGTACCAGCCCGAATAATCTTTTCTCACAGTGGATCACTAACAAAGACTTCATGAAAATAGGCATTGGGAAAATCAATCTGGAACATTTATTTCACCTCGTCAGTGGCAAAACTAAAGAGGCGGCAGAGTTAAAACGTACATCCAACTTTTCGTTAAATTTGAAAAATCGTTAATCTTATTAATTAGATGTATACAACATTAAATGAAAACAAATGTTTTTGTTAATTCCCAGCAATCACCGCATGTGCCTATTTCTACGCCTCCACGGAGAACAAAGCCACCATCGAGTTTGACAAAGCTGCTTCCAAAGTTCGTGCTGCGTTTGGAGACAAGAAGGCCGACAACGAGGTAGCAGTGCAACGATGGGTCATGCGTGACTGCATTACCATGATGCTTAAAGAAGGAGCCAATGAAATGGTGAACCAGTGTGTTCCAGTTGCGGGGACTAAAGACATTGCCACGATTCGTCTGTGTACCTGCTCCTCTGACAAATGCAACTATCCCAATGCTAAACTCCAGGAGATTATCGAAAAGGCAGAAACAAGCAGTGGTGCAGAGAGCCCAACGATGCGGAAATGGTCTTGGTCTATTTTAACTGTCGTGTGGTCTCTATTAGGAGTCAAGTTTATGCATACTTTATAATTAATTGCTCCATAAATTTCTGTACATTTTACACAGGGATAAAAAGATGCAATAAATATCTAAGCATAAATAACATTTAAAATGAAACTTGTGCAAAAGTAATTGTTTCGTTATCTCACATCATCGACTACCTGAATTTTTACTTTGCTCTTGGAAAATGTGGTGGCCCTTAAAAGGGCCGTTGGGTTAAAATGGCGAGGCAGCGCTAATTTCATTCACTTAGTTTCCGTCGTTTACAGCAGGCTTCACCAGAGAACCCAAGCGTTTTTTCCTCCCATTAGTTACGCTATACTGGAGTTTACATACCTTTGCGTTCTTTAAACCGCTTACGCTATTGCATCCTGAATGATATTGTTGCATGACTACATATTGTAATATTGTCTGGTAAACCGGAGACGCTCACAGGAACAAGTAAACAGAAAATGTGTAAAACAGGCTAAGGCCGAAGAGAATAAACACAAGAGAAAAACATCCAACTATCCTCATACTAACATCCTGAAACAGTACCACAGCAGAAATTGTCATCGGATAACTGTAGCCTTTTATGTTTGTGTCTCGTCCATAGACGGCGAAATAGGGGGACATTTGTGGGTAATGTGTCCCCTCGAGCAAGACAGTTAATATTGCATAATAAATAAAGACCTGCGTACATTTCAATGACAGGATAATCAACCCCCCCCCCCCTCCCATTCCGTAGTCTATGGTCTCACAATCGACCCACCTAAACTGACGTTCCAAGGACGAGTGCTTTCCTTGGTTTATTTCTCATCTCGCCTCAAACAAGAGATCGCTCTCTGTAAGTGGAAGTGTAATACTTTCGCTTTCCTGTTCCATCCATTGGCATGCAAGAGAAGCTTTGTATCAACAGATGTGAGTAATGGGATTACTTGGAAGAGTGTTTGTTCCGCTTTTAAAATCTGGTCAGGAGAAAACTTGAGGGAAATAGTGGGTGAATTGACATAGTGAGGAAAGTTAATAGGTATGTATATCGGGCGATGATGATGTGGACATATGCATTGTGTATGTATTCACAAGGAGAAAGTTGATGACGGTCCCATATCTAAAAATGGAATGTCCCACAGGCAGTCGTCCTCAGTCTCTAGCACGACTTGAGTGGAACATGATCAGGTCGTATTATTTTTACACATTGTAGTTTCAGTTTTGACGGAATTTTCCTTTTGGAAAGGAATATGAAACTGATTCTTACTTCACATCCTACTTCCCAGGACTCTCACAACGTGATTGGCTTCTATGGGGAACCCAAAGCACCAGCTTATTTGGCCAAAACAGTATCCTTTTATGGCCGTCTGTTTCTATTTCCTTTTTCGGTGAAATGGTCCGAAAGTCAGAGAACTTACAAGGTGACTCCTTTTAGTGCTGGACAAAAGGTAAAAGGAAGAGGCAATTTAAGAGTAAGATTTGTCGTCACGTGACATGAAACTTTTTTTTTATTAATTTCTGTTGTTCAGGCGCTTTTTATCCTGTTTGTGTTTGGAAACACAATTTCCTTCCTGTTCTGGATTTCCACCAGCTTCCATGAACTCACTGAACTGTACAAAAGTGGAGAATCGTTAACGGCAGGAGTGCTAGTACTTTTGTGTTTGTTGCTTACATGGCTGTCCGTGACAACGACGATATTAATCATTTGGCTAAAACAGGAGGACATTTGCCAGTTTTTGAGGGAGCTGCAGGATTCCTTGGACGTTGTGTTGTTACCCTCGGCCACGGTATACACAGAAAAAGTTGTTCCCGCGGACCCCGCCCGAGTGGTGCCGGGAGTAACATGCTAACGTGGTTTTAATTACAATATTTGCTAGGTATGGCTTTGTCCGGTATTGTTCTACTTTGCCTCCTGCGTTACCAACATTTGCTCGACCACCGGTCAAATAACTGTCTCCCAGGGGGCAAAGATGATGACGGATGGGATTTTCTGTTTTTTAAAAAGATTGGGATTTTTCCCAGAAACAGTTTCCGTGGTAGAGGCGACGTTATCTCCAACGGCGGGATGGCTTTCTCGGGGATTATTTCAAGGATTGGAGGGATTCTTCAAGGTAATTATCTTTCACGGGGGGTGCTACTGTTCCCTGCCACATACTTTGCTGCTGTCCATCTGTTTTGGACTGAGGCAGGTGGGCAAAGAGGTGAAGGCAACTGTTGACAGAGGAGCGTTGACTGTTTATCAGGTACTAATTTCGGAAGTGAACTTTTAAATCCAACTAATAACGGGTCATCATCCTCTTTGTCAAGAAAGAGGGACCTTTGACCTTGATAATTTTTTGTGGCAAAAAGGGCTTGCAGGTTTACCAGAAAATGAAGCGGATTTCTAACGCGACGAATTCTGTGTTTGGGGCTGTGATGTTGACGCACTACATGTGTAATCTAACTTATGCAATACAAACACCATTTTTGTTTCACGAAGCTGGTCAAATTGTGGAAGATGTTAACTATTTACTGTGGCTGATAGTCAGTGGGCTAATCTGGTGGACGGGCAGTGAATTTCATCGATTAGTAAGATTTTTTAGAAATTATAATTTTTTTCGATTTTTTGGAAAAAATGTTGGAATTTTTTAAATTACGTCACTAGTAACGTTATTATCAATTACCGGACAGGTACAGGAAGCCCTAAAAAATTGGATACAGCAAAGTCTCAGTCAAGACATGTCGTTGGACGACCGCCTCAAACTATCCATACTGTCCAATTCCATTGACAAGGACAACTTGGGGCTCTACTGTCGCTATTTCTTGGTGACCCACCGATTTTTAACAACAGTGAGTATGCCCCCGCTAATAATAATAAAAAAATCAAATACGGGTTACTCCCGGCGTAAACTGGCATCAGGGGAAACAAGTTTACGATTACAACACGTTTATTTTTCTCAGACGTGTGGTGCCGTGCTAACTTACGGGATAATCGTGCTTCAAGTACAAGTCCAACCGGTAGAACCTTGTCGGGGGAGCCATAACGAAATTACTTGAGATGATATTTTTAAAAAGTTTACAGTATTTATTCAGTACCTTATGCATCTTAATCTCATCTTCCAATCCAATACACATATTCTTGTGCAAATATTATTTTTAGACCAAAATATACTTCCTAATTGCAGTAGCCACTCGTTTTATATAAAAGAGGAAATATCTTTCACAATCTATTTATTTTCTCCCATCAAAATTCTGCCCATACCTTTGTCACGACTTACGACAATACAATAATTGTACTTAATAAATATTATGGGAACAGTGTATTAAGAAAGTATGAACTATAAAATTTTAGTTTAAAAGGCTATTCTTTATAACACGTGTGCTGTATAATTAAGGTGAATGAATGAGCACTTAAACTCACTTAACTGTTTACTTTCGTATAGGTAAATATTTTTTTGAATGTTTACTAGTAAAATAGGTAATTATTAAGAATTTTGGAGGAGACGCTGCCAGGTTTTTTCTTACCAGCTGCTACTTCTCAAGAGGTAATATTATTTAGCTTTCTACAGTAAACATCCAATTATTGTGCTCTCCTCAACACCTGCATCATTTAACTCCATTTGCAGTTAAAACGCGTCGGGCACATAAACGGATTAATTTTAAACGTGCTAAAGCAAGGGTGTTATTTACTACTGAAAATGACTGTCCGGGACCCTGTTGTTGACGTTGACCTTGAAAAAACAAGTTATGATGATTTATATGAAGCGATGAAACCTCTTCTTCGCTTTGGCAGGCTCCTCGGTATTGTTCCGCTAAGGGGACTGTTTGTAAGAGGTGGCGATCTCGATCACGTTCGTCCTGGGTATCATTCAAATACAAAAAAGGCATTTAAAAAATTTACAATAGGTACCTGTTTAAGGTCTTGAATTTATTTAAATTTGCGCTTCACTACTTTCAGAACCCGAAAAGGATGTGCCGGCTTCATGTCGGCGGTGATAACTTTGGCCCTCATTTTCCATACATTCCTTATGATGGCGGCATTCCTCATTATTGGAGCTCGGGACGCCAATGGGATTGCGAAAAGTGGTTCCTCGGTGTTATTCGCTCTGATGGGGTTTTATGTGTATGGCTATGTGGCTAAATGATATTTTGGGATAGGAAATACAAGCGGTTGATAATTATCGGTATTGTTTTGCTGTGTGACCAGATACCACTTCATGTTCCAAAATGCCGACAAACTACTCCTCTGCTTCCACCGATGGCATCACCTGTCCACCACCTTTCAGCGCCCCGATACATGGCTGGCTGTAAGTGTAAACCTGATTGCGGGTGGGATTTTAACGTCAGGTATTTTGGAAAATTTTTGTTCTCACTGGAAAGTACTCGCTTTACCTTTCACCAATGGCACCCTCCCTTGGGATTCCCACCGGTATCCTACCTCTCTATTGGAAACCTTCTGGTGGCTCCATTACTACTACAAGTTTAACAACGTCATTCCCTACAACTCGCTTCTCTCTGTTGCGATTTACTTTTTTAACAAGTGGTGCATTTATGCTTGGAACTTTGGCGACGTTTTCCTAATGGTGATGGCTCGTGCTATTTACAAAAGATTCCAACTTCATTATGAAGCCGCTGACGTAGCATGGCAAGAAAATGATATCAGGGTAAGCAACTCTTCGAATGACGATACTATCTTATTTTGGAAGCTGCGTGGTGCTGGAAAAAGTGCCCGATTCTGGAGGAATCTTGTCGCTGACCACGGGAAACTTTTAGAACTTTTAATTCTTTTCAATAAGACGCTCTCTCCTTTGATTTTCTACTCTTCTGTAACCAACCTCTTTTTTGTGGGCATCACCTTATACAACTTTTTCGAGTCGATAGCCCAGTCATTCGGGGGACGGTTCTACTTTGACAATATTGACTTGTCAAACTATTTATTCTGGCATCAGTTCTACGTGACGTGGGCATTTTTACACCTGCTCGTTAGAACGTTTCTCATTTTCTTTTGCAGTGCCAAGGTACACGAATATGCTCATAAAGTGGAAATTCTACTGGAGAAATGTCCACCAGAGTTTTGGAGTAAAGACGTGGAACGGTTGAGCTGTCGACTGAAAACGACCAAGATAGGATTCACAGGGCTCAACTTTTTTACCATTACTAAACCCTTCATTTTAAATGTGTTCCATGTCCTTTTCACTTTTGAAATTGTACTCTTGCAGGGATCCT
>JAHZNB010003649.1:0-16602 GCA_027744295.1 Callyntrura guangdongensis
GCCTTCTTCCCTGGTAACTTCCATTGGTCCAAACATGTCGGCTCCTGTGTACGTAAATGGAGGCTCAAATCCAGCTACTCGATAGTCTGGAAGATTCCCCATCTCGGGATAAACTGGTTTTGCCTTCCGAAGTCGACATGTGTAACATCGTGTCCAAGATTTGCGAACAGCATGTCTTCCATCTTCGATCCAATAATTTTTCCGTAGGTTATTGCAAACCGTATTTCTACCCACATGAGCATTTCGTCTATGCAACGTGGGGGTATGACCCTGTTAACTTCGATAGATAGCAGTGCAAATTCCCAACTATTATTCGAAAAGAAGTTCAGTGGTGAAACGCAAACTGTATTTTTGACATGAAAAGTGCTTTTCAATCTCTTACATCTCACTTTTCAATTTCAAGTTTGCAAACGTAAAATATTTCATTTGGTGGAACGAAAATTGCAATGCAAAGCGAAAATAGTAATGAAAAGTAATAGAAAAGTGTTTGGTGAAATGCCCCACTGAGCTAACTATACTGTACCTTACCATATTTATAAAGCTAGTTTGCTAAATTTCTTAATATCTGTAATATTATCTCAAATTAAATTTTCTTCTGTTTGTATACCATTAGAGTTGTATGACAACTAATACTTTAGAAGTTGGTTAAATATTAATCCAGTTTATTATTTTGTTATGCAATCCCTCTACGTTGTTGCTTGTTCTAGGTCCGTCGTTGTCAAATTGATTCCAAACTTTTCTGTCAAATTTGACGTTGGAGTCATGAACCCTTGAATGAATATAGCATAGAGCATGAATATACGAATATAATTTGTACAGATATACAATGTACTAGGACAAACATGCAAACAGGATAATGTTAGTACTAAAAATGCAAATTGGACAAAGACAATCATGGGTGTTCAGGGTGCTTCAAAATGTGAAAAACTTCATCTATTTTTAAGCGTCCGTTGTCGGGATACGTTACTCATCAAAATTGTTATCTTACTAATCTGACATTGTGTGACTTGTCGGCGTACGAGATTGTCGACCAAAAGAGTAGTATCGAAACCATTACTGCATGAAAAGACTATGGCAGGTATAATAGTAAAATAAAAAGCGTTTCCGTATACATGATTGTCTTCAACTGCAGAAAAACAGGTCAATAAACTACAAGCTAGATTAAAGGAATTTTAGATCACACACAATCTAATTTCTTTTTGAACACAAACACGCAAAATATTTTTTCTCCCAAAAATATGCATTGAAGCAATCAGTAAAATCCAAAGCATTCTCTAACTACATCCCGCTGTCCTCCATCGAAAACCCTTGAGTACTGGCGACCTTTTTTTACTTTGTTCGTATCGTCTACATACAGTCTCTCTCATGGATATTTGATTGGCAAAAGAACTTTTCAATTGATTCTTTTTCCATCGCCCTCACATTTACTACCAGGGTCGGATCAGTGGGACGTGTACACTCAGACTTCCAGCTAACTTTTCTCTTCATCATAGCAAGTACATATAGACATAAATATTTGATTCGACGCGATTTTTTGCTGCGAATGCATGACATAGAATAAAACTTCTTTTACAAGGGCTGCTGTGGATGCTATCCTACTTTATGACACGAATTGAAGAGTTTTGCGCATTACGAAATCAGTATGTGGAAATTTTTGAAGTAGTAGCAGCATTGGTGCGGTTGTGCTGGTATACAAAATGATAAAAGCAACTTGATTAATTCATCACCAAGCATTTTCTCGTAACAAAGCACCGTGCCCATGTCCAAATGTCAAAGCTCCGCATTTGTCCGAAGAAATGAGCTCGTAATTTGCACTTCTGCCGTATTCTCACTTTCTCCATTCTATTTTCCATACTGGAACACACCTTTTTCTTAGGTAGTCTTCACACTCCCTCTGGCCTTCTGCCCTCTACCAAATTTTTATTGAAAGCGAAAGTAATATTTCCGCAAACAAGAGGAAAGCAGTTAACACAAAATGGAATTCTCATCATCTGTGGGAAAGAGTCTCATATAATAGGTAGAGGGATGTAAGAACTTCGTGATATTTGCTAACTACACTCAGGAAGTCTATTACAACCACTTTTACTATTACGGTGGCACTCTTTGAAGTTAAAAATAAAATATTAAGTGTAACTAATGCCTTCTCTTTACTCCTGAACAATCCAATTTAATATGAACCTCTTCGTTGGTATTCTTCTCATTTGTTATTAATTCCGGTGTGGAAACCGCTTTCATTTCCGGTTTTGTTGCCCCTCCTATACAAACATGAGAAGCTTTTATTATTTTCCGCACTGCTTCCATTGTACCGGAAGAGAGAGGTATAAACAGTTGTACATACATTCAAGTGGTAACCATGCACCTTGAACTGTTGAACAACGCATATGGTACTAACAATTAATAATAAAGGATTCTCTTTTGTCATTTGCATGACATTAAAACAAAATTGTAGTAAACGAGGGCACATAAACAACTCTAACAAATCGGGGAACAAATGCCACATTAATATCATATTGATTTTCAAACACCGCTAACAAATCATTCATCAACCTGATTACCAGGCACGACATAAGTGCGTCATAAGTACCCATTAAAACGTCTGATTTCGTCTTCGTTCCAAATCGTGGACAACATCTGTCCAACTTTTTCACCAACAATTGCTCTCGAATACTGACTGGGGTGTGGGTGATTATTAACTGAATTTTAGGAAAACAAATATTTCAGACTATATTTAATCATCTCGTTCCCATGGATAATAGAAAACTTTGGAAGGTATGTATTGACAGAGACGAAAAGAAATAAAGCATGCAATCTTACATCGCAAGACGTTCCAAGGTGAATGAAAAGAAAAGTATGAAAAGAGGAGAGAAGTTGCCAACATTTTCCAACACCCGATACAAGACCATCGACGTTTCCTATAGAAAACCACCCTAGGCATTATTACTCTCACCACACGTTTCTCAACAAATTCAGACGCAGACAACGTTGTAATATCTCATATAAATAGTAAAAGTCTACACAAGCAGCGACTACAAGAAAACGAGAATTGTAAGAAGAGCCTATACAAGTTTACCACGAACGAAAACGGATAGGAAAAAGAAAATAGAAGATGTTCGGTATTCTATTTCTCTTCACTACTTATCAACTTTACACACATTCTGTACTACACATGGTGTTAGGGTAAAATCCTAAATAATTAATCCATCAACAACCGTTACAGATCTAAGGTGTTCATAATCACCACGTCTTTTCATGGATTCCTCACGGGGGGTATGGCAAACAGTACGGCAAGTTAGTGGTGCACAGGTATGTGTTTATAGAGGTAATAACTAGGTAGCTTTATAACATTGTGGAGGAACAGTGACCTCTTTGTTGTACACTGGTTTTGTTTGCATAGTTGGAGGTGAGTTTTTTCGTTTAACTTGTACCATTACATTCTGGCTTTCGGGAATTACTGAATTTTACAATAATTCTAGCCTGTAAAATGGAAAACCAAGCATAAATTTGCTACATTAGCCAGTAGGTAGGCGTTATTTACCAATTACTCCACGGGGTAACGTGAACATGTTTGGTAGTTTCAGTCTTGAATATCCTTTGCTCGTAGAGGTTTTCGCGTAAAGAGATTTGTACACACAACACATCACCATGAAAAAGACGGTGGCTTGACTGCGCATTAAAATAATGAACCTAGTACGAATAACTTCCATCCTTCCTTAGATTTTCATCATGATCACCACCGCTATCACGTAACCTCACCTAAAAGAAAGTGAAATGTTTGTGAATCTGCACTTGTGAAAAACCAGGAGTAACGAAGGCCTTCTCATTCCAATCCACGTTGGTTCCTATCTTAAAATCATGCCTACGTTGTGAAAAGTCAAAATTTCACAACAGGAACCAGTTTCTTCTATTTTACCTTCGCTTCTCGAGGTTTACCCAGACCACAATATGTTTTTACAAACAGCGATGAAATGTCTTTCCTTTCCTGCAGTATAGTGTACGACTGTCAGGATCTTTTATTACACAAGCAACCCTATTATGTAATAATATTATTGTTGCTACTTATAGCTCAATAAATATAGAAATAAAGCAGCAATAAAAATAGTCTTTAACACATTTATTGAAAACTACAGAAAACAAATGCCTCTTGTTAGCCTAGTACGGAATATCCTTACTTGTCTGAGGTTCAATACTCAGATTCAGGCTATTGCATAGTATATGCCAGCTCATATTATATAACAACATTACATATCCGCTAACAGAATCAATATAGTTAAGTCACCTACTGAAATACTATAACTTCCTAAGACCAAAGAATAACAGTTTCCCCTGCTTTTGTTCTCTCTTCATGAAGTGTTGTACACGCTAGTTTTGGTTGCCTGGAACTCGTGAGTGCGTAAGTTTGTGTTGTTTATGATGTAATTTTAATACAGAAAAAATAACGGGTTGTGTAGGTTGTGATAATGGGCTCAGCAGCAAGTAAACTTTTTTAAGAGCTTGTGCACACCGCACACACATCTACTAGTTGGTAGCTAGGTAAGGAAGACAGGGGCAAGACGGAAACGGGAAACCAACGAAATAAACCTGGACATCAGAGAATGAAATGGTGTTTAGCTCTCTGCAAAGAAGTGAAGGTGGGTTAGTATTATTCCGGAATGGAAATTTAAAGAGTGCTTTGGAGAGCACTAACAAGAAGAATCTTGCAGTTGGGCTGGTGTCGTCGTGGAGAGGTGTAAGGTGGCATATATAAAACGGTTGCCTATGTTCTCATTTTAGAATGTACCGTGTACGTAGCGTCAGGTCTACTAAATACACTCAAGGGATGGAAGGTAAAGTAGACGCTAGAAAAAGACTGAAGGCGTGCTACTATCATATTATTGCGCCACGAGCTGTTTCGAACAAGCTAGAGTTGGAAGGAACAAAAAAGTTGTAGAGGAGACTACAAAATAACAGGAGAAACATAGCTTTGTTTTTATTTTTATTTTTATTATTTGCGTTTCGCTACAAGCAAGTAGGACAACTTTTCAGAGGGCAGTGGAAAGAACAGAAGCATGACGTGTAAATATTTTTATACTACTCTACTTAGGGTTACGTAGAATTATGAGCGAAGGCACGTTGCGAAAATTTTACATGTTTAGAATCACATGATACTCGTAATATTTAGTCAGGTAACTTTTTTCTTTAAAAAATAATAATAATATAACGTTAGTATACAAAAATAAACTGCTTGTATGAGCCGTGTAGTTCCACTTATTATACATTTTTTCCCACAGGTGTAAACGATAACGAAGCATTTTAATAAGTAACTATGGAGTACCTGACGTTGCTTACTTTCTGTGAAGCTGCTGCTTTCCGACCAATATCTCCGTCGTCCACGCTAACGAAGAGGTGGCAAGATCGATAAATCAAATTAACGGTCGAAATTTATATTTAAATATGTAATCTCATTTGTAGATTACAGTGGTAACATTTTCAACCCAGAATGGCCAGTAGTGCCAATGGCGCTAGTTGACGATTCGGTCCTGCGCTGTACGTATACTAAAAGGCTGTTCTCGTGTATTCTACTGTGCATAATATGAAGTTCCAACTTATGTTTATTCAAAGCATTGCTTGAAGATATTGGTTTTAATTTGCTTTGTTGAATGAATGCGCTTGAATTCCCGATACTGTTACTTAATTAACAATCAATCTCTTCTTTATTCCGTGACAAGTTTTGGTTGTTTGCATGTCGAAACGCACTGTAGTTAAAAAGATTATGGCAATAGCTTGTGTGCATGAGTCGAGTGATTGGTGATGCTTATTACAAGCATCCTCAGAGAAAGCGCGTTCAGGCATCAAAACCGAGAAAAGTTGGACAAGTGTGGGATGTTTTGAATAAACATATGTAGGAGGCTACATAAATACACAAAACAGCCTTTGAGTATACGTGCAGCGTAGGACTAAACCGTCAGCTAGCGCCACTGACACTGGCCATTCGGGGTTTAAAATGCTACCACTGTATTCTACGCATGCAATTACGGATTTAAATATAATTTTCGGCTGTTAATTCGATTTAATCGTTCTTGCCACTTCCTCGAAAGTTGTATGATTAATTGTTGTAGATTGGTACATTTTAAATGGTCAATCTTGCTGTCACATTTACACATATTTTGTCACTTTGTCATTTTTTCTTCTACTTGTTAAATGTAATAAGCATTCCCTTGATTTAAATTTTGAGAACTAATGGTTATATTTAATTAATTTTAAGTGGTAGCGATCACATCGATTTATCCATGAAAGTTTCTAATTTATTTCTTAATGTACGCATTAAACGATAAGTACGAAACAAACGAGAAGAGTCGAATATGTGATATGAGATTTGCCATGGTGATGATGATGGTGAAACTTTGACGCCCCTTGCGGGTCAACGGGATCAACCATTTTGGGTCAAACTTTGCAAAACGTCATAACTATCCATTATGTATCTCTATACCAAGTTTCAGCCACGGTTGTCATTTGAAAAAAATTGTGACCCCTCACTGACCCCCAAGGGTTGACCCCAAACCCACATCTTCATCATCAGTAGTAGAAACATCTTTCAGTAGTTAATAAAGTTTGGTCCACTACGTGTACAACTACGTCCGTGTTGAAACTATTCTAGATTGTTGTAATTTGTATCTCTGATTTAAAAAAATCAATAATTTATTTTCTTTTTTCCTGTCACTTCTGTTCAAGCTTACCCATTTGTATGCGTTTCTCTTTCACACATTTTCAAGTCATTATGAACACTCACATCATTTTAACGTCGTTTTGGTTTCGGAGAACTTATTTCATCCCTGCTGCGTTCCGTCGAGAAAAAAATTGAAAATACAGCGACCATGGCTAGCTAAATATAATGTTTCTGTGTGGGAAGCGGACGAGTGAAAGATTCTTTCGTGGAACGAGACTCATGGGAAATGATGAAAAGTAAAATTATCTTTTTAACCAACAAGAATAATTTAACGCACTGTGTGGCAAAGTTGAAAGTGAGTAGAAGTGAAAATGAAAGGGAAAGTTGTTATATTGAAAATAAGCACTCATACATACGGTGAAAATTTAATTATGTGATAAGTAAAAGATCCAAACAAGATACCATTTTAAACATCATTCCATCGGCATCACCCATTCTTCTGCCATCGTCGCACAGATATTTTCGTGTGCTTGCCACCAAGTCAGAAGCACCAGCGGTGATTCGGTGATAAGAAAAAGCACCAGACCACATTCCTAACGAAATTAGCATACTCATTTTTTTCTGCGCCACTTCCTTCCTATCATATTAATTTCAATAATGGAATTGATATGTTTCAAAACAAAAACATGCTCGGGTATCGGAGTGTAGGAGGTGTAGTGTAACACTGTGTAAGAGAGGTGGCAAGTTTGTCTAACATGATAATAAAATTGTCTGGTCACGTTTATTTTCGAACGAACAGCTCTTCGATATACCTTGTGGTCCGGAGAAGCTTCTAAGTTACTACCCGAAACATTCGTTAACCTATACCTAGGTACGTATATTTTAACAATTTCTACCGAGGAATTAATGACTTTGCTCGCGTTTTATCCATCAGTCTATTGAATACTGTAGCTACCCTTATAGTGTTACCTTATTCCCGAAGCAGTTTCATTTCACCCTTCTACATTACCATCATCATCATAATACATCTAGTAAGATAATCATCCATTTTCCCACTTCCCTGTTCGAAGCAATATGGTCCTAGTCTTGTATCAAGAATGATGACTATCGCTGCTGTGTTCATAGTCAAATAGAAGTGGTGGGTGGAGGTGGAGTGTACGCATTTTATTACACATGCTATACATAAGTATATGTTGTGTTGTGAATCTATTATAAACGTCTTGTATCATATCTCACTCACGAGTAACCGGAAGGGTTGGTTGTTTGGAATTTGAAGGTAAATAGCAGTAAATGCTCACAATTCTATTTTCAACTCTATCAACATATTTTCTAAGGGGTTTTTATGCCGACAATCGAACCGTCACTGTATTCCAGCATAGCACATGTATATATGTACGTACGTTTATAGTGCTAAGATTTATTTTTCGTATGTGAATAACATGCAACTTGAAAGATTCAAATTTGCTGCACAACAAGTACTTCATAGAGATTAAAAGTACAGGTATCAAAGTTTACACGTATCGGTTTGACACCTGGTCTGTTTCATTCGGTTAAGGTCAAAGTTCAAAAGATGGATTTCCACAAAATCCCATAGAATTAAAATTTTCATTGCATGCACATCATATTATACTACTATAAATCATAATTGAAAAATGGTTTTTGCCGATCCACCTGAACAACTTAAACAACATAAATCCTATACAAAAATGGTGTTACTTAGCTAAAATCTTTTCCAGCTAATAATCATTTAAGCGTGTTTGTCCGTCCGTCCGTCTGTTATTCATCACTCTCCTGGCTATAATATGCTTCCGCCGATATGACTCAACTTTGGCACACACACACGTACATTAGGGTACTGGCATCTCTGGGATATGTGCTTTGAGCAAATTTGGGCAACCCGCAGGGCGCATTTGGGGGTCTAAATTTTTATCCAAATCAGCTCAAATTTTGTAGTAATTACTAGGTCAAATGACAAGTCAGAATAACAAGTATCCCCTTCATTGGTTGACCCCTTTTGTCCCTAGAGGTTGTCAAAGTCTATATTTTATTTTGCTAATAACTATGAAAGTTAACTGGGTTTAAATGGGGCTTTCGATATTCGCGTATTGACATGGGCATGTCGATATGATGACCATATTACAGGCATAGCTTCAGGATTTTCATCTGCGTCGCTATGATCGCTAATTACAGCGGGTTTATTCCTATCGGGTTTCGTGGAAATACCGCACTTTAAATTTTGACTCTCACTGGAAGAAACAGGGGACAACCAGGTGAAAGTTGCTAACTGATTTCCAATCTTCACGAGGTACTTGTTGTGTAGCAAATTTGGATCTACGTTCAAATACGACATATACGTTTCACTACTATGAACATGTATAGGTTAATCGCATTTTACATGCACTTATGCTGGAATGAAGTGACGATTTTAGCGTCGGTATAAAAAACCACTCATAAATTATGTCCAAATGCAAATATTGTGACCATTTACATTGCGATCTCAAACAACCCGCCTTCTCCAGTTACTTGTCGGCAGAGTGCTTAATACAGTCATTCAAGTATGTCGGAGGATTCCCATTACATGTAGTTATTTAATGCATGGATGCATTGCAATTATTACAGTTAGGGACCCACCACTGCGGCGACATTCTAGATTCTAGAATCCATTGCCTCCGATTATAAATCCAGTCCGAGTAATCACTTACAGAAAGTCAGTGCATACACTCGAGCGTCCATATAGTCAGCCTCCTCCCGTGCTCTTTCTCTGTACATTCTTATTGAAGGAGAATACCAATATGACAAGTTCCGTCGCCACGTTTTATTCTCCAGGAGCCGTCTTGTTTTCAATTTTGTTTGCATGATTGCGTGTAAGGGGGTAAAACAAAAGAAGCCATGGTGGGTGTATCAAAATGATGATGGTAATGTCCAAAGCACGTACCAAGCACACTATTACTAAATACTAAAGTCAGTCTCGTTTTACGACGAGTACCAGTGTCACTACCACTGCCTGCCTTGTATTTTTCCTTGAGTATTTTACCAAGAATAGCTGTACTTGTTTGGAAATGGATAAGTAAAGAATATGTGCAAGCTTCCTTTTCCTTGTCTGCTTCACTGCTTCTCTTGTCATGTCTTCCTCCTGTCCCTGTCGTAGATCTACACCTTCGCTCATAAGTTCAGGGTATGTCACTCACTCACTCACAGCAGCAGCAAACAGTCAATTGTAGAAGCAGCAGTAAAACACAAGAATGCTTGTCATAAAAATGATAATAGCTAATTCAAAAGGAGCGTCAACTTAAGAAAATGAAAACATGACTTGAAAGGACAAGAAGCCAGGAGGAGCATAGGAAAACATGCATGCATGCTTAAATCGAGCTTCCATTTAACTTCTTTTACTTTTCCAGCTTTTAAAGAGAACAAGCAAAGATAAATATGCTAGCAGCTATAAAATTATTCCATAAAAAGCTGCGAGGCACTAAACGAGATGAGGACGGTATAGTAATGAGATAGGATCCTGATAGTCGCCGTGTGAGTAATAATGACTGTCAGCGAAGGTCCAAAAATTGCCTTCACCTTCAAATGAGGTTTTACCGTTTTCTACTCCGCAAACTGAAAACCGAGTACAGATATACAAAGTGTGTAAGCAATGTATATAGGTTGAGTACAAATACGATAACAAGAGAACTTTAAGTGTTACATAAACAGTACATGTATTGGGTACAACTGTGGGAAATAACAATCTAAAAAATGAACCGAAAAGGTAGGTTGCGTTCATAACGTTTGAAAAAGGAATGAGTGTGAGGACGGCCAAATCTAACGCAAAGTTTGTACAGCCAAACAGTTAGTTCACCTTGTTGTATTCATCGTTTCCATAATATATCAGTCTGAATATTTTATGATTATATTTCAATAAGCGTGATTGATCTTGAGCAGTTGTATTTCCTCAGAAGTCTAAATAAGTAAAGCACCGTGGTTACTTACTCGCAGCAAACAAAATGTTGATTGCAATTTTCATCGTAAGAAAGATGTTATACATATTTAGAATGTGTATCAAATGAATGTAATGTTGGCTGGTATAACAAAACACATTCAAGTAATCAAGGATGCCTGTGAAACGCATTTCCACTTGGCGATTTTTATACCGCTCTCTTGTTACCGACTACTGTTATATAGTACTTAAATAAAAAAGCTACATAATCAATTTTTTACGCTTTCATAGTTCTTTGAGTTTTATTGACGCCATTATTTTCCCTGCTGTGTGCTGCTAACAGCTGCCGCTACTAGAGATGATGACGATAATATAGAAACTAGTAGCTGCTGGGTCGTATGCGTAACACTTGGATTTAAAAGGTAAAGGGCGAACGAGAAAACAACACTACATATACTAAAGTACTATTTTGGCCAAAATACATTTGCAAAATAAATACACTACCGTTTGCATATGACGAGGATATCATTTAATCTAGCTAGCTAGACCAATGTCTCAAGTCATGAAAGGAAGCCTTCGTAGAATTTAAGTAGTTAGGTGATGAGATGGACACACTTCAATTTATGTATTGCGTCGGGTTGCAAACAGGATTAATGTCATGACACGCTTGCCCTTTTCCGTTTATTGGTTAAAATTGTCACATCGCCGACTTTCATGGTTATCATATGATATATGGAATGATGCATGCATTCGAATTAGTTTCTCGCTCACGGAAGAGGTGTTTTAGTGATAACCGTGCTACTTAATGGTTGTATGTTAGCAGAGAGTAATCACTCGAAATTTTATCGTTTTTTCATTCGCTACTCTATCATTATTTTTTATCCCATTTCGTCTACGCGTGGATTTAAAAGAGACCGTGAGGGAAGCTCTCAATCAGTCTAACAGGTTTTCATTTTATGGTTGTGACGGAGGACAAAAGTTTTATTATTTATCATATATCATATTCAGAGCATGCCTACAATCCTTTGAATCCAGAGTTTGAGTTTCCAGTTCTAAAAATAATGTACTTTGAAGTGTTCTACTATTATATATATATATTCATTGTTACCAAGAACTTTTCCGTCGTGTGTCGTGGACTATTGCGGTTTTATGCCATTACTGCAATGCCGTGAGGTAAATGTTGCGGTAAAGGATGATGATAGTGGTTGACTGGAACCATCTGCTATTCGTGCATTCCTGTTTAGTGATGTCGTTACTCGATGTGGCTTCTATAAAAATGTAGAGCAAACGATGAGTTAAAATAAACATAGATTTCAATAAAGAAAATAAATCTGATGCCAAAACTGCGATAATGATGTAGCTGAAACTCTTTCTGGGTAGGCACAGTTACAAGACAGGTCACAAAATCGCCCTCACTCTGACCTCTCTAAACGTTCACTAACTTCAGCTTCATTTAAACTATGTGTCAATGTGACCTTAAACAGATCTTGCCAAATTTGATGAAAAACGGCATCTACTTGTGTTTACCGTATACGATCAAATCAAGCGACAATATGCAGTTGCTACAGACTGACAGACATACAAATACGATGAAATAAATATTTCCTAAAGTGATGTGGGATTCATAAAAACATACGTGTAATGTTATCAAATGTACTTTGGGGTAAGTAGAATACCCACAGCTTATATTTTAACTTTCATTTAAGGCTGCTGGATCTGTTAAGTAAAAACTAAATACTAATATTGTACAACAAGACCAGTGACTTTGGAACACATATCACATCCACGGGACCACAAAAAACTTTTATTCAGAGTAATGGTATGTTGAATTGTAACAGGAAACAGTTTCTTGTTTTATTTTGATGTTTAACGCACATTCTACGACTAATAACAAAGCAACGATCACTAATGGGATTATCAATTATTTTCCCCACAAAGGCAGGATAAGCTTCTGTTACCGTTACAGCTTACAGAAAAGTAAAGACAAGGTTTTAAGAGTAAACGTTATTTTCTGAGACCTGAACTTCCACCGGACAGATTAATTTCTAGACTGTTTCCTCTATAAGTTTATAAGTTTACATTATAAGTTATAATAAGTTTTAGTGATACACGTCATTATAACGACATGATGTGAGCTATGTATATGTGTTTAGAAAAAGGTTATGTCAACTAAAGTTTGCATGTACTCCTACATACGTCAGGATTGTAAGGATATACCGGTAATAATAAATAATTGATGGCATGCTATTGCAATAAATATGAGACGAGGGGAAGCCGTGAAATAAAATATCTTCTCTTTTCTCATTCATTCTATTCAAGTGTAATGCGAAGTGGGATAACTGTTTTTAAAAGCAATATTCATGCAGGTTTGAATTTTCAATCTTTTCCCAAACTCAACACTATAGCATAGCTATATATTATATACCTAGTCCATGGTTGTAAATGCTGCTTTCCTTTGTTCAGGAGCAGCGCTCAATTTTCAAAACTTGACGAGAGAATTCATTCGTTTAGTTCTGCAGAACGAAGTAACTTGCAGCAAGCTACATTTTATTGCATTGCTCCTCATTCGTCTAGTCCTGCATATTTCATTACTTTTCTCTCAACATCATCATCGTTCAAGTCGTCTACAATGCACCTCAACCAAACTTCCCTGGTAATTTTCGTAGTCAAAGAAAAGAGGGGCACTAGAGAAAATTGAGTCTTCTTCAGTTTCACCAGGTTCCTGCAACGCACATTTGTAGAAAAATATAAATAAAATGATGAAAGAAAATGAACGAACCAAAAAACAGGATAGCAAATGTTAACGTCAGTGATCATCCGTCGTACGTAAAAGATAGGAAAAAGACATACTCTAAAACTTTAGTACAATATATTGTTCCAAAAAAACAACAGGAAGGCGAGAGAGGGATAGTCAGCAGAAGAGGCAGGTCGGTGTGGGGGAGGATAGAGCCAAAGAGATGAAACCTGATCACAGGTTGATATTTGACTGGCATGTTGGTTCTGCTTCTGGTCTCTCTCCTCAAGCCTACGAAACCAGAGAAACGTTTACTTTAATATAACTAGTAAAACCACCATCACCGTTAGAACGCTCATAAAATGAAAGACGTCATTGCACTCCTTCTTACAATGAATCGTATTTGGCGATGATTTATTAGTACCTACGTGTTTACAAACACTTTTCTACCCGATGTCATTATTTTCGTCATTATTGCTATCATTTTCAAAAAAAAACTTCGTGCCGTTACATTTTGCCTGACGGTACAGGGTACCGTCACCGCAAATGTATGTTTACCGCAAACTTCAACTTTAATTTAACAAACAAATACGGGTAGTGAATCAGAAGAGAGGGGTTGGCAATTATTGTAGTACGAGAGCACACATACATAGACACCTCGTACACAGAAGTAGCATACTTGTAGTTACTGGAGAGAAGAGAATGTCAGATTTTAATAGACATTTGGCCTACGTTGTTGTAAAAAAGGAGGCTTCACAGGATCTTTGGTTTTTCGCGTCTACATTACTGGCTTAGTGTACGAAGGCAATTTTCCTGCTTGTATTCGTATGGTCACCGTTGTGGTTTCCACTGAGACGCCCAAGTTATTAACCAGTTCTTTTTCTGGCTGTTGTGTTCTATTTATCTGATTTATACTGTTTGCTAAAGTGAGCCAAATCACCCTGAGAACAAGGAGCAGGTACGTCGTTCTCCTAACAATAACTATACTATAACAACTAACATATAGGGAAAACTCGTCAGATAAAACTGCTGGTAGCAGAGAATACATTATGCGTATTTATAATGCACTCTCATAGTTGAAAACGAAAAGTTGAATTCATGGTGGTAGTGGTGGGGACTACAACGACAGTGACTCTTCTTGTCCAAGTATTCTTTACAAATGTAAAAAGCGTACTTGTGAATAATCATCATTCTACGCAGTAGTGGTGGCATTATAGGGAAAGAAACCGAAAGTTTGGTTCAGAAACAAAATTGTGTTTTGCATACTTCACAATTCCTCATGTTACATGGACCATCTTACAAGGACTGTGCAATATTTGTCCCCATGGAGTCTCGCAGAAATTGTTACTACTACTTAATTTGTTGACTGACTACGTGTGGTTGTGCCATGATGATGATGATCTCGTTGATGATGTCTTGCACGAGAATAACGTGGATCTCATAGGCATTAATATGCTATTTTGCAAATAAGTGATAAATTGCTTACATGCATTCTAATGATTGCGATTTAAAACTGTAATAGTCTACTTAAACTTAACAAAAACTAAATGTATTACGTTGGAATGAAATGCTATAGCATGGAATTTGCCGTGTAAATGTCTACATATGTAAGGCTTGTGTAATAGCTCCTGCCTCGATTCATTAATTGTAATTTTAAACTAATTTGAACTAATTTTATTAACTAATAGGGGCTACAAATAAATACCTTGAACAATGGAGAATAAGAGTACGAAAAGTTAGTGACAAAATGTAACGGTATCTAATTTTATGAAGATTTTTGAAGACGGGATAGACTGCTTTTCTGGAATCTTCGTAAATATAACGGCAGATATTTCTCCACACCTTTCAAAGGCAATAAATATATTTAGTGAGTGGGATCGCATATGGTACTACCTTTAACACAACACCCAGAAAAATTCCTCGCGCCTGGGAGGTTTAAGGAATGTTAGATGAGTGTGACACAAATATGATTTTTTTATTCTACTTACGATGTAATGATTCTATGTAATGATTCCCGGCCAGAACACAATGTATTTACGTTTATCATGCCAATGGATGAAACGAAAACGAAATACACGTACACTGAAAAAAAAATTCCGATCAGGTCGTTCAAAATAAAAGCTGTAAACTACCTTAGAACATATGGTTATTGTTGGCAGACATGGAAGTGTGCGGATCACTAAACATATAAAAACATCAGTAGCATGCAGGAGGAACGCGTCATATCATCCAAAAATACGGTATTTATTGTGTTTGACGTTGAAATGTTACAAACATTGAATTAATATATAAGAACCTTAAAATTATTAGCCATGAACTTCATGAAGCAATATTCTGCGGGAAAATGGCAGTTATGGAATGTATAGTATTATATGTACATGTTGATGTACGAGATACACAACGAGCATAGTTCCGTGCGTTATATGCAGTAAATATACCCATTAAGTTAGGATATGTTGGCTGTTTACTATGAACTTGTATTTCTTAGAGTATAAATAAAGTAGCACACGCTGGTAGTAAGCCTTCTGTTAGACGCCACAATGAGAGGCGAAGCGAGTCGAATCAGATCATTCTTAGACCGCCATTGTAGATGTCTGGCGGCACAGGCATGGAGTGTACCTTGGGAATCTGTGAATATACCAGCACCACGCATTCAAGACATTTACCACAGTTATTGGCAACATTGCAAGAAGTGAGTAAACTATATTGAATTTAGAATTTTAAAAACGTGAAAAACCTGGGTGAATCATTTGTTGAAACATGTTTTTTATTTTTAGTCTAGAAGCTACGGGGAAAATGATGGGGTTTTCGATAGTTTTTATGAACTTTGAACTAATCGTTATCAATTGCTATATTTTCTATGTATTTTAAAATGCGTTATATGATATAATGATGAAGTGGTTATATTTTAGATTCCACTGACGATAGTGACTACGAATCGACAGTAGATTGTAGACAGATTGACGAGCTATTTGATGTTTAAGTTTGTTTTGTTTGCAGATAACTTTTGTAATCATTTGTTTGTATTATGGTAAATATAAATGGTAGTTTCTGCTAAAGGTTTGTATTATGTATGTATGTAATAGTTCTATTCTACTGCGAACATTGATAAAACATGATTTAATAATATAATTGATCAAGTACATGAATTTGTTATCACTGATTTGAAGTGATAGTTAATGCACAATTGCGGTTTCCGATTACCGTCAATATACAGATGTTTTCATTTATTTTTCAATACAATTTCATTTACAATAAATACCGTATAAAGTGTTGGATGATAGGACGCATTCCCCTACATGA
>JAHZNB010003650.1:0-14467 GCA_027744295.1 Callyntrura guangdongensis
GCATGACAACCGTTTCCCCGACCGCCAAGTAGAGACCTGTTTTTATATAATGTTTTCACAAATAACTATTAAATAACAAATTAACGCTCATACTGTAGGTACTAAGCCTTCAAAACATGTTTTATCATTACAAAACGGTAGTGTCCTCATAGTTTTGAATAATGCTAATTTTAACCACTTTATGGGAGATATGCTGCCAATTCTTTATATCTAAACTTGGCGGCTTGACAACTTGTACGTCAACGAACCATTTTATGATCTATCATACTACAGTAGGAAATTTGGTGTGGTTAAACTTTTTAGAAATTATTCCGATTTACAAAAAAAACTAAAGGTGTCCTTATAGAAGTGAAAAGCAGTTTATGTATTATAAAGGAAACTCATAATTGAAATTAACGAGTTTCTAACGATGAAACTAACATACATGGATTCAATATTTTTGCATCATAATTTCCCATTATAATTGTCGCATCGATACAACAACTCATGATGAGTCTCATTTCTCCATGAGCTATTGTTTTGGATTTATTCAAAAATTAAGATTTTTCATTTTTTTTTTTGAAAAATGCTTATGGAGATTAAGATAGGAAATCAAATGTAGAGAAGGGGGACCCTTCTCTAAATTTCTAAATTTTCTACAGTGAAATTTCAAGACAAGACAAGCCTCGCTGTTTTTGTAACTATAACATTGGCTACTTCCACATGGTAACTCATGGACTTCCTGTGTAAAATCAAAATTACATCAGATTTTGTCAGCAATCGTGATACTTACAGTTTGAATGGACGCTGAGTGTGGTTTCAGATACACTTATGACTGTGAGAGTAAGTGTCACACTTATGAGAATTGCATATGTTGAAAGTTACTATAACGATCGGATGTATGCATCTCCCACGGAAGAGCATACAATGCCAAATGATGCACCTTAATTTTAAACCCACTGTTTACATGATGCAAAATTAAGTGGCGAATGATTAAGTATAATGCTATTGACAGTTTAGTGGATTTTTTATTTTGCTTAATGTTAAGCACTCCCTCGGTTTTCAATACAATGTCGTTTGGGCCGATTTCTCCAAAACTCCCGACTTCCGGTGGTAAGTCCAAGAATACCAGTTACGTTTACTTTAGCACAGCTTGAATTTTTTCGCCGAGTGGACAAACGATCACTTCTTCTCACTTTGGTTTCAATGCTTAGTTTTTCCATCTTAAAATAATCATATATTAGAACAATATGCATATATAAAGACTTTGCAAACGAAATTTCTTATTTATAGTTTTCATACGATTTACTCAAATTTACGTTATGTTGTGTGCCACTTAATATGCGTAAAGCAAAATTAATTTAAGTGTTTACAAATACTCGGAAAAATAATAATTTGCACAAAATAACTAGAAAAACTTATTTAAAGATGAGACTAATGTGAGTGCATTAGACAGTTGTGAATCCAATGTCGTGCAGGGATGTTTGAATCAAAAAGCTTATGCTCTGCGTAGTATGATATTATGGGAATGTATTTTTGGGGAGCTGACAAATAAAAGGGTCTGCATTTGGTAATAGTAAAAAACCGACTAGCCATTTCTTTTTAGAAAATGTACACAGTAAAACATAGTTGCATACATAAACACTGGTTTCACTCTTCAAACAAGGAAACCTTGTCTACAAAAACGGACAACCAAAATAAACAAGAAAGGAAACTTTATGATGACCTATGCAAAGGCTGGCCGGTTGTGAAAACTTCCCCGGCTGTGCACTTGTCAATCATTCTTATTATTGTGTACCTACCATCCGTTTAGAACTGCCAATTACCAATATTGGTGATGGTGTTTTTTGGTATATGGCTGCTTGGTTATTAAACGTTTTCCAGAAAATAATTAATTGTAAGTACGCGTTATGCTGATACAAAATTTATTTCCAGGCATGATACATTCCAATGTATCAACCTTTCATTTAATAACAATAATTCAATAATTATTAATTATTGCTAGGTTTTCACATTACATATTACGCTCACATTTATTATTGTACGATTCGTGGATTTTCATAAAGTGTCACTTCTTGAGAATCTCTGTAACTTAAAAAAAAAGCTTTTTCTGACGTGGTCGTAGCCATTGTTATTTCATTACTGCTAACTTGCATATTCAATAGCATTGTGAACGCCACACTAGACACTGGCATGGCCCAAAGTACATGGAAACTAAACGTACACTTACAGGGGATCGTATAAATAATGTGGGGTACGTGCATTGTTAGATTACGAGGGGAACGAAGCCACCTATTACATATGTTGCCTGCTGGTTTCTGCTTGTCTAAAAGAATGGTTGTTGATATGCCAATACGTCTAATGTTATCTGTTAGCTTGCCATTACAATTATAGGGTTCATGCCATGATCGTATTCATACCAGCACGTCACAGACCTAATAAATTATTATTTATATTTAAAAAGCAACTCAAAAAGGTTGAAACTGTGAATATCTTGAATATACATCAGTACTTTTAGTAGGTTAGGACCTTTTTTACGACTAATACGCCATTTTTTATTACTGCACAAGCAGTAACTTCCCAAAATAGTTCTAATTTGTCTATTGAGCTTTTTTACTTTAATTTATAATCTACTTGTGTAACAGCAATAAATTTTGTTTTACTGTCGTCGTTCGACTATAAGTACATACTTACTACTTTGGATTTCACTTTTTATCATCATCCTCACTAAGCCACACCTCTGGCTAATGCATCGTCCAATTGTACATAAGTGTGACGATAGACATTTAATGGAAACCCCAAAGGAGTCAAGCTGTACGTCGTCTTAAAATTTTAGAAGATAACTATGATTGAATGTTAGTTCAGGACTGCGTGATATTTAAATTTGACACATTACAAACTTGTGTCTTATCGCACTCAAAAATGGAAATAATTTCACTTCGATTGAAAGAATCAGTGTTCAATTTTTTTTAAATATCTACCATTGAAAGTAAAGAATTTCAAGAGCGGGTAAGGATACTTAACGACCTGTGCATAGGCTGCGGAACGTATTTTTCTCAGGGGGGGACAAATCAAATTTCTGTGTAACCTCATATTATTGGATAATCATGAACCTACGTAGTACTTATCTTCTTAATATTAACTGTTGCTTATGTAGTACTTATGCACGTGAAACTGTGTTTCAAAAAGCCTTTTCATATGAAAAAAATTAAGATCTGAAAAAGCATTTTCTCATTTCAGATTGACAGGATTGTTTGAAATGAGAAGGAGAAAAGAGGTTCGCACGTAGCGCTAGAAATTTTTGGTTACTTTGAATTGAATAGCTTTGACATGCGAAAAACTGAACTGCGCCTGCTTTACCCTATCAGATGTTTTGGCACATCACTCAAATAAAATGGTATATCTAGCAAAATTGTCAATTTTGTTGAATTGCTTTAAACGTCGAACTGGTTCCTGCAACAAACACCCATGCAAACATTAGTCATGTATATTTGCATTTCTAAATTTAAATTTTTGATATGACATTAGACACAGGTTCACATGATCTTTGAAAACATACCTGGGAGGTTTTTGCCACAAGTAAATTTTCATTGTGCTAGATTTGAATCAATTAATACTCCGACCCTGCGTTTATGATGTATGTATATATTGACATTTTCAGCATTATTAAAAGTACAAATTATTGACTAAGTAATGTATTTTTTAATGTTTGTGACCCAGAGTTACTTGGAAAATGGTTCAATATATAGGCATGCACGAATTCCAATACTTCAGATGGTGTCATATCCGCAGACTGGGAAGAATATTATTTCAAGCAAGCTTTACCGGCTCTTAGTAGATGCAGCGACATGTCACTCACAAAACTTAAACAAAGAGTTAACCTGCCCCAAGACCGTTGGGGTCACTTGGTAAATATCAGTAATGCGTTAGAAAATACTATGCCTTAAGATGAATAATCAATATCGAGTTTTCCGCCCAATTTTGTCGTAGGTCCAACATCTCAAATGTAACTCTGTACAAGACGATGGTCCTTTTGCTGATATTGTTGGAAATATTAATGGCTACGCTGCATGTGTGTGGAAGCTTTATTTTACACATGTGACGATGCTTTCATGGACCTGTGCAAGGGTTTTTTGGAGTACATAGCAACAACAAAAAACAACTTATACATTCAAAATGTACTACTTTGCATAACTGTAAAGGCTGTAATCAGGAAAAATTTGTGGACTATCTTAAAGTGCTGCTTTAGTCAGTTAATGTCAGAAGAAAATAATGAGTAAGTTTTGAATTCTATATTTGGAACATGTCAAGATATTATGCCACACACAATTCAATTTACTAATCGTAATGATTTTATTGCAGCTGGTTTAATTTTCTCGTTGAATTGGAAAATAACGATTGGGAAACACCCAACACGGTAAGCAAAGATGATTGTAATATCTATTCAATTTCCTAACTAACGAGCTTATGAAAAGAAAAAAATGTTTCCAACGTTGACAACGATAGTAATTTTAAAAAGTCGCATGCACAAAATCATAAAAATTACAATCAGAGTGTTTGTAATTATAACAGGAAGCAACCATACAAGAAACTAAAATTATATATGATGGAGTCACATCAGTCCAAAAAGCCCCATTAAACGTTCTTCTAAACATTTTTGAAAGGTCTTAATAAATAAAACGGATCTTCAATTCAACTTTTTACACCTCAACATTTTCTCTGATAGTAAAAAAATTATATTTCAGGTGAATACTTGTATAAATTCTTAGGAAAAAAGCCATTTACATTGTTCCATAATGTTTAGTATCTTAAGTATAATTATTTTTTTATTTTACACCAAGTACTTTGGACTATTTAATAATTATTGTTTTTCCATGTCACTTTCAGTTTACGGAAATACCCGAGGAAGGCTTGAAATACGCAAGAGTTGGGAACTCTGGTATTTTCTACTGTGAAAAATATCTTGGCTGTGGTGGAAGCAGTCATGTATACCCCGGATTTTACTGTAGAGACAAGTTGAATCAAAACACAAAGATAAAGGCAGCTGTGAAAGTGTACAAAGAAAATGCTGAGGAATATGCAAAGGAACTGGCAATATGGATAGAGTTGACTAAAGAAACTGCCAATGCAAACGTCAACATCCTACGCTTTTACGACTCATGCGTATTTGACCAAGGCGGAGTTCAAAATTATTGCATCGCCATGGAGCTAGCAGAAAATGATTTGGCTGAAGAACTTAGAAAATTAAGGACAACTGAGGTACCCGAAAATGACTATGATCATTATTACAGACGAGCAGGATATTTGAAGGATGTACTTCAAGCAATCCACTATCTGCATAATTTGAAACCTACTTTTGTTCATCGTGACATAAAGCCTGGAAATATTTTTATATTTATTAATAGAACCTCACGTGAAAGATTCGCAAAATTGGGTGATTTTGGAATCAGCCGAACCCGTCGTGAAAATAATATCACGAAACGTACCAAAATCGCTTGGACACATGGGTTTTTGGCACCAGAGTGTGAAATAACTTTAGAAAATAATGTTAAAGTAATTAAGCTCAAAACATGTCATGATATATACAGCTTCGGTAAGACATGTGAGGTTGTAATGTTCGGGTATGGGTGCTTCAGCACCGAAGAAAAGAATATTGCTAATATCACAGACGATACTTCTGTCCTTGCAGCCGATTATTCTTCTGCCAAACAAATTATTGAGTACATGATGCGTAAAAAAGCTATAAATCGACCTAATTCTAAACAGCTGCACTTGCACCCATTCTTCTTTTCTCGTCATCTTAGTCAAGAATTTTTACTTTTGGTGGGTCAATGCTTCGAACATGTAGGTAAAAAAATTAAGGATAAGATCGATGAAATGTTCCTTAAGAATTTGGAGAAAAACTTTAATTGGAAAACGAAACTCGGATACATTTATAAACCATTTTTAACCGACAATTTTGGTAACTTTATGGATGTTAATAATGAGCTCCATAAATCTGTAACCACTTTCGTGTGGAAAGTCAGAAACAAATTTTCCCATCTAGAACCAAGTTTGAAAGGTGACAAATATACTTCAATATTCTTAGAAAATTTTCGAGTTTTATGGCCATTTTTATACGACCTAGTTCACAAGAGTTCATACAAAGACAAGTTTGATAATGTCGTTAAACAGTTAGAAAAGTTAATTTTCGAAAAAAATCAGCAACCGGGAACTGAACATATGTAGATCACATATTAGTCGAAAGCGCAAACATCAGGACGACCAACCTCGGCGGCCACAGGAAAGTGACTACTCTCGTGAAACTCATTTACTTCGGCCAAGCTCACCTGTAGCTGGGCCAAGCTCTCGAATGTCCTACGTTCCTAGACCAAGTTCTCCCCAGCCAGGCTCTTCCCGTTCGCGCTCTCCTTGATGACCCTCTCTACAATGCATATGTATACATGTATACATGTACGCATATACAATGTAATATAGCAATCTGCGCCAGCTATCATACCCCATAGACAATGTATTTCTTATGTAACTCAGGCCAATATATTGTGGCCATAGTTTCTACTTAAAAACTTGCATTTAATAACGTGCTTTACAATTTAAAAATTTCAATTGGAAACCTTTATCATTAATTATTGTGTAACATAAAGTAAAAGTGGGAAATTACGTACAATTTACCCTGACTTAAACTTTCTCCATGAGTGATACCGTAGCAAGTGGTGATGTTCAGTTTGTTTCAGAATATTAAATATCGACGAAAATGTGTCTGTTAATATCTGTTAATGTGTTATAATTGACGGTACTAAGTTACACCGTTTACAACAGAACAAAACAAAGTTGATTGTTCTTTTCAAACAAGCTAAAAATTAACTTTCCGTGATAATAATTGTTTTCACAATGCCCTATACCTATGATAAGGTAAACCTGATATACTGATACTGATACACTGATAATCTGATCTGATCTGATATTTTCTGATATATCAGATAAGGTACATTTTCTCTGATACTGATTAAAATAAATTATCAGATGAAGGAGTATCATATCAGATCAGGTATAAGAAAATCTCTATCATATCAGTATCAGACCAACCCTAATTTGATTGATGGCTTGCAGTGCAAGTTTCATTTTTGGTGGTTTTAAAATCCATAACCATTGTCACTGTACGATTGTACTGTTAACTTAAGTTACTTTTGAATATTGTTTTCATTTGAACTTAAGTATGAAGTAATAGAAAATCTCAATGTTAGACCTAAGTATTACCATTGTATGAGAACGAACAAAAAACTCTCGATTCATTTTTTTCTTCTGTAGCACCTGGCATTTTCTGGCAGCGTGATTCTCTTCATGGTTCTTAATGGTTTCACTGTTGATTTGCAAGTAACTATCACAGTGAGAGTAAACACTATCAGTTTTGTCAGATTTGTCGTAACTATCATTGTAGCTTGGTCTTTATCATCGTCCTCGAGCATTTACAAAATGAGTTTAATTAATGCTTGCCTGAAAGTTTGATTAAGTATTTTAGCCTCTGTCCGTGTCTGAGCTCCGTGTCGCTCTACAACTGACTGATACACCTATAACTATGAACTTATCAAGTATTTTAATGGAGAACAAGAGTAGAGAATCCAAATTTAAATCATTTCGTGGTTATACAAATTTTAAATAATGTCAATACCACACACATCTTTAAAGAATCACTATGGATTAAAAAATAAGTACTTACGACTTATTTGCTATTGTTTTATATCGGTCTGTAATATCAGTAATGTGCAGACACGTAATAATCTAGCTTACATAATTTTAAGCCCAATACCATGAAATCAATATCATACTTACAACGTCAACTGAAGTCATTAAATTAGAGCTAGTTCATCTGTCCTGCTTGATTACCCCAGTCACTAAAACCATAAAATAATGCAAAATTATTTTATATTGTGTTACTTGTATACAAGATCACTGTCAAAGTAAGATTAGTAAAAATTCATATCTCAACCATACTGACCCTTTTAGCAGTTCTTCTCTATATTGATGTGTAGTTAGTAATTAGGCACAAGTTTCAAACGTTTCATCCCAGAACTGTGCAACCGACAATGCCAACTATATAAACAGAGATCTGCCTGCTCAAAGCTTTTTCGAATAAAATTTTAACTGTAAGTACGTCACACTTTTTCAGTATTTGCATTTACTTTCCTTAACTTGCCACTTGATTAAAATGCAAAGCGTGTACACCAACCGACGCAGCCACTTTGCGGGTTTCTTTCCGTTTTCCGCAAAGAACATCAATATCGCAAATGTAATGCCAAAGAGATGTACCAAAAATATGATGCTAATGTTCCCTTTTAGACTTGCTGGCGTTGGTGGTGAGGCTTCATGCTGGTTGAAAGGACGTTGATCACTTGCAATTTGTGGTAGCCAATTTACAATACCAGCTTGTTTTAGACTAGAAATTATTTTCAATGTTGATATCGGAATGATTGGATATATAGTAAACGTAACCGTTTTTGTGGTGTATGTTTCCAAACCAACAGAAAGCTTTAAATTTCCCTGGGATTTACTTTTTTTGATGTGTCGCTTAATTTTACTTTCGGGAAGTAAAAATGCAGTCTTTTCACATTTGGAAAGATAGTTATTATACCACTCGTCTTGTCTCTCAAAAAACAATTCGACTAATCTCCCCCAAAACCTCAATTCAAACTCCAATGTCATTGACCTTCTTGGAATAAATTTACCGTATTCATTTATGCTCTGTACCTCAGAGAAATTTGTCAGCTGAGCAATGGCATTTGGATGAAGCTGAGATGCGTTCCTTAGTTTCGCTATTAAAGTAGCCTTTGATTTTTCAAGTATTTGTCCGTAGTCATAAAATTCTGTTATTGCAACAGGTTGTTTGTAGAAATCTATTATCATATGCTTATTTTGTACCTTCAAAGGCAGCTTCATTGATGTTGAGATACGCACAATAGCGCTGTATATGGAAAAATTATCTTCAGTTAAATGATCAAACGTTTCGTAGTAGAGTGGCTCCCGATTTGTGATCATGTTGTAGACGTTTGTGTTTTTGTAAGCATTGCTTAACACTAAGCCGCAGAGAAGAAAGCCACACGTACACAGGCGGTATGTATCGACTTTGGTGAGTTGTGCTGGAAGTGGGTCGCCTTGTTCTAAAAGTACTTTTAGCGCATGCAAAGTTGTTGCCAACCACGAATAACTCCTTTCAAATTTTAAACCAAACTTGGTACCTCGCATCATACCCGTCTGATTTCGACCAGACAGTTTGAATGCAAGTAGGGCAACACTCATCGTCAGTCCAATAAATATCCACACGTACGAGTCGTACACATTATACAACTCGGCAAATGGAAACGACTGTACGCCGCGCTGTCCACAAGTTATAAATCGAAGATTGCCTATTGTACTCTCCACTACGAGCACGCTTGTCATCATTGATTTAAATTACTATCTGTCACACTGGGGAACCAACTAGGACCAAAGTCCAAAACATCCCATATGCTTGACTTGTTTAAGAGTTTTTCGATCTTCCGGCCATTTGAGCAAACGAATCCTAAATCTTGATAATAGGTTGAGTTACCCATTGCAGTAATCATGATTTTATACACAGCATAATAGAACCGACTTTCTTCGTCTTTGAAGTCTGAAGTGACGAACCGGTCGTATTTTTCTGGGTGGTGGGAACAGGAGTCAAAGTGTCTTGAAATTGAATTAATATAGGGATGTTCATAGCTCACACTCCATAACCCCACTCTTACTCACAAGAATATAAAAATTTTGCGATGTCCGGGGAATCGCTGCGTCATTGTATCCGCCTATTAAAGGGAAAGTGTACAGTCGGGTTTCTTGGGATTTTAAACTTGACAGTAAGTAGGATGGTAAATGTAGTCTCACGTCTATTAGATGATCCCATGGTTTAATTTTTACGGATAATTTACTTTACAAAAATTGTGAACAGTAACCTCCTCCATAATGCAATCTATTTAGATATTGCGACGGAGGACATTTAATGTTTATCAGTTTGCAGGGACCATTGCAGTGGGTGATTTTACCACCCACCAATTCCAGTAATTGGCTTGTTTCTATTCCCCATTTATATTTCCTTCATGAAAGAATTTGTATTGGCTTTCGTACAATAATAGGGTAACTTGGAGCTTTAATATCAATTCCGAGATAATTTGTTACAACGATTAATAATTTGCCAGTTTGCATGGGGGCAACAATATCGTCCAAGTTTTCACAGGACGACAAATTTGCATCGTGTGTATACGACTGTTTATCGCGCAGAATGCTTTGTATATTTGGGTGTAGTTTGGCATCTGAGGAGTTCAATTTGTCCAATGTTACAAAAGTAAAATGTGGATTTAGGGCTGTTACATTTGCAAGAAGGAAACTCAATTTAACAAACAAGCACGTATATGGATACCTCCCGTGCATTTTTCTAAGTTTTAGGAGGCAGGTTGTAGTAATACTTATACTGCTGTTTTGATATTGTATTAAAGAAGAGGCAATTAATATATATTTTTTATATTTATAATTTTGTTAACGAAATGCCAATTAAAATAAGCATCAACCAAACATACTTTTATAACGTTCTCTTAATTTTTTAATAACTTATCAAACAATTCTAGGTTTAACTCTTATACAATATCATAACTTCCGTTAAGCTTATTTTTAATTTTGACTTTCTTAAAATTAGTTTGTAGATTTGGTTATAAACCAGTTATAGTCTTATAAACTAGCCACAAAGTATGTGCATGATTTACAATTCGCTGTTGTAAGATAACGAGATACAGATGCTCCTGAAAATTGTGAGTCTTTACAAGCAACAACTACACCTTATAATAAAGAAACCTCAATTAGTAGGCGTAATTAACGCATGTTATTTCTTCACAGATAGTCAGCCCGACCGTCAGTAACTAAGTTTTAGGATAAGCTAATTAAAACTATAAGACTACAAATACAATAGGAAAATTCTAACCAAAACAAGTATTTGGTTGTAAATACAAATATGTCATTAAAATATTCCTTCTAGCTTCAAAGTGTGCAACTGCATCTCATTTACTACTCTAGAAAAGAAAGGCCACTCATGTTGAAAAGTTCTGCAATTTTTAATATAATTTAAAACCATACAAATATTTGAAAAAAATGCCAATTGTTTTATGCACTTAAATTACCTGTAATGGTACAAATATTAAATAAACAAACTAAAAAGTGCACTGTTCTCACGGGTTTTCTTGTTTGAAAAAGAATAATTACACACGAGTTTACCAGTTTCAGTCAAACTAGTAAATGAAATTGTTTTAGATACCCTGTTAACACATTATCATGTATGAGTTATTTTATTTGATAAACCCAAGTATTCGCTTAATATTGTTTTAACTCCAAGCAGTTCTTAAGAAGAAATTATAACTAACTTTTACATTTAAAATCCCAATGATAAGTAACTATGTGACTATCGTTTCGCTATATTTTGGGATTTACAGTTAGTACCTAAAACTGTTAACCTAATTTGTTTGTCCATAATTGTTTTTTTGAGATTTGGATGTACCTGTAACATTTGGTTAGTTTTCTAAGGTATTATACAAACATCGTCAATACCAAGCAATCAACAGTATAGTATTTACTGTAAATGTAAGGTTTACTTAACACTGGTGTAACTGGAGTCTGGCGCTATCACACTTTTTATTGGAGATTTTTTATTATTTATGCTTGATTTAAAATCGCAAATTTTATTCGTTGTGGCTTTGTTAAGTAATTTCAACTCCAGAATTGTATACACCAAGGACACAAACTGTTGAAGTGCAAGAGTTTTTAATTTAGTTTAATATATAAGCAGTTATGAAGAACAATTAAAATTTTGCTAGATAAACTTGGTTGGTTTTTTAATTGTGTGATTTTAATGTAAATATTTTTACAACTTTAACGTACAAAACATTCATTACATACTGTCCAAGCACGAATTTTGAAGTATAATTGGTTAAAAAATACAGGCAAATTTTTGTATTAGTACAAATAGATTGTAAATGAAAGGCATAGGTACTTTAATAAAACATTTTAGGCAAAAATTAGATTTGATTGCGCAAGTACCTGAAAATAATTTTAAAATAATGATCTTGATATACCTTATATTCTCTTTTTAATCCCCCTCTCCCAATATTTTCCACATCCGAACCGCGGAAAATTGCTAATCCCCCCGGTAAAATGCCTTTTTTAAAAAAAACCACCATGTTGTCTAGAACTCATCCAGACTGGACGATTTGTAATTAATTTTTCACTTATCTTCAGTTCTGGTTAAAATTAAGTTCCTTAAAATGACACATAGGATGTATGATATGGGATTTAATAAGAAGGTTATCGAGTAGATCTGCTCACTTAACTTGCTTAATTGCTTAATTTTATTTTGAATATAAACTAAATTAATCTCGGGTTTCGGTAATCCCCTCTTCTATCAAACTCCCCTCTTCCAATAATCTTCTCCGAAGGGGTAAAAGCAAATAAACCTCCTGGGGGCTTTAATTGGGAATATACGGTACTATAGATAATAATCAAATTAAATGCCCACTACTAAAACCACTTTTTCAACATATAAAATTAGTTTTTGCTAAATTCATTTGATACGATTTCTAAACAAAACTAATCGTTTATGAAGAAAATTTCATAGGGAATAATATGCATAAAACTGACTGAATAGATATATGAAATCATGCAATTTAGCAAGTGCCACCGGTTATCAATCAATTCAACTGTTTGAATTTAAATTTAAATTTAAAAGAATTGAAATCAATCGTGAAAGCTAAGCAACATACCACCAAATAACACGCTGGTAGCTTCAATCAAATGCTGTTTAAATGTTGATATGAACCTGAAATCAAATGACGGCTCTCTGTCAAAACCAGCTCGATATTCTTTAGATCACAAGAGTGACATTGAAAAAAATCGAGTTAAAACTTATTATCTATTGTTCTTCAATTTGGCAAGTACAAACGTACTAAATAAAGCAACAGAGTGCTTATAGTTTACAACGCTGATACACTACACTATTTTATTACTACACAACAATAGATGAAAAATACCTATCAGCTTCAAACAATGTTCTCGTTTTCTGTTTCTAATGTTTCGTCACCGTAATCAATATCAATCAAAAGAAGATCGAAGAGTGCAACGAACAGTTGTGTATTTTTAAATTTAGCCATTTTTTGTTGTGTATTAAAATCATTATCAGCGTTTACCTCAAGCGATTGAAATTAACTTGCGAACAACGCGACTGGTGTGTATGTTACCTATTTGCTATGTGGATACATAGCTAGTATGCGCCTATTAATCTTCGAGAGAGCGTGTGCTGTACTGAAGTTGGGCGTTTTAAAACGCTAGAAAAAATACAAACATTGTTTTTGCAGAGAAATTTTTCCAGAATCGTGTTCCCCACATCCAAATTGATATTTATTCACCCATGGGAACATCTAATAATTTAGATAACACCAGACAATGTTACCTGGTTAGGAATATAAATTGTTTCCATGGAATATAAATTTATTTCCCTCGTATACACATTTCGTACTGAATCATAAATTTGTACCCCACATAATACCTTTAATTTTATCTTTTATTAAAGTTAAAAGCAAAAAAATATGTCACCGAGTAACAAAAACTAAATCCATATTCATAGTGTTAATAAAGTTTTACACCTTTCTGTCATGCCTAATATAAAATTGGTTGTAGCAAACATTAGGTTCTAGGAATTCAGCCTTTTAACTGATATTATTTAAATTTCCGTCCTTTGAAACTTATTTATCCCTCTAGTTTTGCTCAAGCGCGAACCATCACCTTGTTTTTCACATAAAATAAATAATCATAATCAAAAGGGCGATTGATCGATTTTCACAGAGCGAATTAAATGCCGTTCGATAGTAATGGATGTAATACGCCGAATCACCTGACAACCAAAAGTAGACGACCATTTTACAGAAAGAAATACTACATTTTTTAGTTATGGAGGTTGACTATCGCTATAAAATAAAACAACTAAAAATTAAACTTTCACACCCTCGGATATCTGAGAGAGCACACGTTGTTATAAAATGGCACAAATTAGAGGATTACTAATAGCGACTTTGGCATAAAATATGTTGCTGATAACTATGCTGTAATGCCAATTTTTCCCGAACCTGCATCGTTTTCATATCGGGATTGGATTTTATATTTTTTAAGTATGAAATGAGAGTTAGTACAAGATCAAGTTGTGTGTTACTACATCACAAGCTCTAAGCAAAAATTGAGCGATTGTACAATTACCATGTCACTCGAGAGCAGCTTATGCAGAATATATGCTTCTACCGTTAAGTATTTACTGTTGTAAGTTTGCAGCGACAACATTTCGTTTTGGCATAGCCACATATGCAAAGGATACAAACGCAGCAGCCTGTTTATGCTTTCGACTATGCGTGCCTTTATAGATTAAAGCAGTTAGTCAGCTTTAAAAAAT
>JAHZNB010003651.1:0-16303 GCA_027744295.1 Callyntrura guangdongensis
GAACACACAAACATAAAGAATGGCGAAAAACTTCCTTTTTTGTTTTTTTTTCTATTTACAAGTGTCTATATAGGTATGCATATGCATGCAAGGATAAAATGTGCACTCATGTTTTCTTAATATCGCTAAATAACAATGAGATTGTAAAAGGAGAAACTTTTAAAAGCTTGATCGCTTCTGGCATGGATTCTCTCTCTCTCTCTCCCTTTCCACTGAACAAGACAAGAATAAAGAACAAGTAGAACAACACAAACTTGCAGAGGCATTTCCCATCTTGTCAGCAGCTTTGAAAATCATTGTTTCAAAAATTGTTTTTTTTTCTCTTCTTCTTCCTGTTGTTATGCATGTCTGTAAACTATATCTTAACATCTGAAACTTGACTATCCATATTATTATTAGCATTATTGTGGTAGTAGCCATATAGCAGCCAGCAACAGGGCAACATTTTTTATTTTCCTTTCACATTTTCGTTTTTTTTCGCCTACAGGCTAGCTCGTGATAGCCTTTTTTTACAACCACAAAAAATGTAGAATTGAATCTTTTGATGTGTCATCACATCACACACTATATACATATATCTCTCCTTTAAACTCTGTGATTTTCCCTTTCCATCTCCCTCTCATCTTCTTTCCTTGTAATTTGAAACCTCGCGCAGTATACTCCCAACTACAGGATCAAAAAGCGTCGTTTTTACTATCTGGTATGCTTCATAATATGCTTACCTATCTCCTCTGATGGAGGTTGGTAATGCGGTGGTGGTGATGTCGGTAACCACGAATCGTTACGATGGACTAAACCGGTAGTGAATCAGTTTTGTTGAAGACAGAGAAGAAGAAACAAGTCCATGTTATTACGATTATTATTATTATTGCTATATTTTTTGTTTGTGCTACTGCAGTAGTAGTAGAACAAGTAGTCATCGTCGTCGTCAAACTTGTGATGGTGGTGGTAGTAGTAATAAAAAACACCTCAAGGCATTTTATGTACATGGTGTATGACAGCAGTCTTAGGGAAAAACTACCAAGTGGCAACAAACACAGGAATGGTGGATGATAACAGGGGAATCCCTTTTTTACGATACAACAACGCCGTTTCTCCCTCCCCTCGCGTTTCTCTATCTTTGTTTGTGTTGTACTCTTTTTTGTTTCAGATAAACTGCAACAGTTCATCTGCGCTACAATTGAATTTTCTTCTTCTTGTCTTCCTTCCTTTCAGTTATCTACTACCTAAGGCTGCTTGCTACTGCTGCTATAGATGCCTCATTAGATGCACAAAAAATGTAAAAGTGTGCTGAGTTGGTATATTTCGGGAGTGAAATAGGTCTGTGTATATGGCTAAATGAATTGTACAAAAAAATCTCAACATTGGCTACGTCCTCGCATCATCAAACTTGCTACTTGTTCCGTTCCCCTTGTACCGCTTTACTGTAGAGCAGCATTGCAAATCGACACGGTAATTGTGAGAGTTTAAATGAGAATTCTTTGTTGTTGTTGTTGTTGCTACTGCTGCTGCTGTTCAACGTTCTTTATTAGTTTTCAAATGAAAATCTTGTTGCTCCTTGCTTCCTTTTTTTCTTTCTGATGAATGCTGATACTCAAACGATGATGACGACGATGATGATGATGATGACAACGCTGATATTAGAAACTACAAAGAATAACTTTAAAGGAAATTGATTTCTTTTTTTCCCTCTCATCATCCTGCAGTCTTTTTTCTTGTTATGTAACTATTGGCTTAAAATCCTTTTAAAATCCCCCATTGTTGTTGCTGTTGCTATTTCCGTAGTGGTGATGTAACACGAAAACTTAATGATAGCCTCTCAAACAGCGCGCATATACATATATAGCCCATGTTGGTCAAATCAAGTGCAGAGGAGACAGAATGATGTGTAAAGGAGTAATGGGGAAAATGCGAAAGAAAACTCTCTGGTTCCTGTATTGACTTTGCCAAGTGTGTTGTTGTAAACGTCTTGTAAAAATGTTTCCATTTTTCTTTCCTATCAAATGTTCATTATCTTGTTCACTAACACACACACATTATATAAAACGTAAACCGCCAAAAACGGTGCCATCTTTTTCCTCCGTATACCACGTCAACAAAGAGTTATATTGTTATGGGGTAATGTTACCATCACATTTTCTAGTCGACTATCTTCTTCTATACTAGTGTTACTGCTATTGCCATAGAGTGATTCTCTCCATTTTGCATTTTTTCCCTCCCCGAGCTCTCTATCTGTTTATGCATTTATTGAGAAAACATTTCACATTCCTGAGCAATCCAATATTTTATGGTTGGGCATTCATCCTGAATGAGTTGCCAGTGCATCGGTTGTTGTGGTGGTGGAAGAGGAGGAGGTGGTAGCATCAACGACAAAAACGGGTGCCCCTACTGCCATTTATTTTTTTTATCCTTTACAATATTGCCAAGTCTTCTTTGCTTTTTTCCGCTGAATGGTAAAATGTTTTGTTGTTGCTGGGCAAGAAGAGGTACTTTTTTGCTACCCACACACATTCGGAGGTGGTGTTGGGTACAGCAACAATTTCTATGGTTTATACTCATTTAACATCATTGTCGTTCTTCGCGGTACAGAAGATCCAAGCTAGCCCCCACCGCAACTCTTACCGATACTACGACGTTTGCTGCTGCTGCTTCGGTTCTGTATTGTGTAAAAGAAAGAGAACACTGGAGAGAGAAAAAATTGGAAAAGACTTCTATCGAGAAAAGAACCTACGTATTCTATATATAGTAACTGGAAGTGGTCTTACATAAAAAGAATGTGTTTTTTTTTCTTCTTTTTTCACTCTGTCTCCCTCTCTTCGTCTTCTCTATGAAAATGACAAGCTCTATGCTCAATCCAATTTCCTTTCGTAATACTACCACTACCAGTGAAAAGATGTCCAAGAAGAGGAAGGCAAAGGAAAATAGTTGTTTCAAGTTTTCCGGTAAAAATGTACTTCACTATAATCCATTTCAGAGTCATTCTCCTTACTTGTGGCAGCATTTCTCTGACATTAAGCAATTCAGCATTTCAAGTATAAACTGCCTGGCTATGAGAGTATTGGAAAGTTGAGACCGTAAACATGTCTAGAACAAATACAAATCTTTTTTCTCTCTTCCCCACTCTCTCTCTCTCTCTCGCTCTCTTTGAAAAAGAAAGAAAATAACCCCCTCGGCTCTGCCAATATCTTTTGGTTTTTTCCTTCTCCACCTCGTGCATAATAATAACGTAAACGGAGGTCCCACAGAGAATATATTATTTACCTTTGCTGATCCAAACTTTTTATTTGCTTTTTGAAAAATGTACCCATACCCCTACTCTCTCTCTCTCTCTCTCCCTTGCCTTATTACACTCATGCCGCAAAACAATCTCATTTCATTACGTAATCCGCAACAAACTTGCTTCTTCTTCTTCAATCCTGTATTTTCCCTTGTCGATTCATTTTCTGCTGATAATACACATCCCGATTTTTTTAACTCTTGCACGTTTGAAAGTGGTTCCGTTTAAACGCGCATTATTAATGGCGACCGCACTGGCGCGCTTACCAAAACCTTGCCTTTATTTCAAACATCATTTGCATACCCATTTATTTTTTCCCTTACCCGTATCATCTACCCACTTGCCAGTTTAACTAGAAACTCCAAACGGCACAGTGTCCTACAAACACTACGCCTCTGCAAAAAATCATCAATAAATTTTGACACAAGAACGGTGACAATAAGAAACTGTCTCATTGTGGAACTAGACCCCTTTTTCAATCGTCCTCTTTTCCTTTCCAATTCATTTTGTACCTCTCTCTCTCTCTCTCTCACTCTCTCTTAGATAATGATGACGATGGACGTTGGAGCCAACAATAAAATAACATTTTTTGTGTATAATAGAGATAACAGTATAAAAACACCAATAATGTTACAATTGTATTTACTTAGACACACACCATGTCGACGACGACATAGTTACTTTTGTTCCACCTCCACCGTCATCACAACCAGCACTGCCGCCGCCACCACCACCACCGAACGGCCACTTAGTAACTACTAGTAAAGCGTTTGTGTCGTTCTTGTTGTCGTCCTCAGCACCATAATAAACACAGTTTGTAGTCATGCATGCATTCACATACACACTTTACTATTACATTCATGGAAGGAAATAGTGTTTATAAGTTTACTGTTCAGTCCATAAATTCAGATCAGGCTAAGCTATTAAAGTAAAACCTATAAACAGGCCAAAAAGAGAGAGAGAGAGAGCGAGAAGCCATCAAAAGAATATAAAAGTGGTAGTTAAAAGCTTCAAATCCAAACAACCGTTTTTACGTCTACCCATTCCAACAAAACCAACAATTTTCCTTCTCTCTCTCTCGCCCTCTTCTTTGCTTCCTTGTATGTGCACGTTTTTCTCTCTCCTCTCTCTCCACTTATTTTTCCCTTCCTTGTGATTTTCTTCATTATTACAGCGGAAAAATATGTTCAGAGAGCTCGTAAGTATGTAAAGCACATGAGAAAAATACACTAAAACCAAAAAAACAGTTATCATCCAATTTTTTACTGCTAACCAACAGCAAAAAAAACTCACAGCAGGATCAGAGAGAGAGAGAGAGAACAACAACGAAACGTGCCAGAAGTAAGTCGAATTTTTACTATCATGGGTAATCCAAGATATACATAAATATATGGATGTGTTATTGTGTGTGTATTGGTAAAACATACCTTTCATTTTAACCAACTAAATAACCTGTCGACTTGGTTCACACAACACAACACACTTAAATCCCAAAAACGTATAATATGGACATCCAAAAAAGAAAATTATTACCTAAGATTGAATGTGTGTGCTTGTCGCTTGTGTTTGTGCAGTTTGAGAAAATTATAAAACTTAAAGTGGAAGGCGAAAAAAAAACGTTTATATTTATGGAGTCATTTCCATGAATTCCTGATATTATGGACAACTTCTTTCCGAACGCAATTCAGTCCTAGTCAGTGGGAGAGAGAGAGAGAGAGAAAGAAAACGAGAGTGGAATAAAATTGTACACATGTAATGTATATTTTTTACAATGCGATGCAATTTCCTTTCAATAAAGTGAGTAGTCAAGTACATTTTACTTCTCTCTCTCTCTCTCGCTCGCTTAATTTTCCTTCATACCTATAAACAAAGTGAGAGACGGAGAGGAAATAAAATATATCCCAGATGAAACCTGTTTGTTCATTCCTCGTGTGCATTTTAATTTGCTATTTTAAGAGGATATTGTGCTGTTGTGCGGTATTATTGCCGATCCCATCGATTTCTCCCTTTTATGTGTGACACTTTGCGAGTAGACAGGTCTTGTGTTAATGCATTATGCAAAAGAGTAAAGGTTCATGGGTAAGCTTGAAAAGCGAGAAAGAGGGAGAAAACGAAAGGAGACTCAATTGTCACAATTAATCATCGTGTCATGGCATAATAATTTAGATTTTGCTGGGGGAGGAGTGCAAAAAATAATAAAACTCGCGAATTGGATACTCAAAGTAAAATACTTATGCACATGCCTCACTACACACATACACATAACACGTACATAACATGTATACCGCTTTAAACAGAAAATAAAGTTACACTTTCATCAAAAGTTTAATAAAAAGTTATGTAACATATTATGTATGTCAACTTATTTTTTACAACTTTCTAAAGGGCTCTTCTTGTTTCATATAAAGCATATTAAGAGCCAATTAAGGTATCCTATAAGCCACTTAACTGGAATACTTAACAGCTCGCGTTTCTCTGTTTTCCTTTTTTCTCAGAAGAAGAGTTCATTGTGCCCCCTTTGGGCCAACATTATATAACAGAAGTGTAAAAGTATGTAATAGTATAATAATACGTAAGACATGTACTTTGGTAAAAAGAAAAGTTTCAAATCTAGTTACGCACACAAATTTCCTCTCTATCTTTTTCCCCACTCTGTCTATTTTTCTTTGTCGTCTTCTTTTCTGTTTTTTAAGACCCTACTGTAATATTAAGAGTTGATTCCACCTGATTACAATCAAGACGAAAAAGTCAAAAAGTTAAAAGATTGGAATGGAGCAGCTTATTAAAAGTAGAAATAGAGAGGGAAAAAGACTGGAGGGAAATGGGAATACCAGATGACTTGGTCACGTCACGTACATGTTCTCTGTTTATAAAAAAATCCCTGATAATAGCAGTAATAATCCTATATAATTTCTTTCACATACGTATGAACTCATTTTCTTACCCCAGTAAATGCTCTCATAGGTACAATGGGATTGCTCACCTGTGTAAATGCACATAAATTATAGGAGCACGTTGGCCTTTTTTCATAAAGCAGCACAAATCATATCATTATTACTTGCTTTACTATAATCATCATATTTACGGGTATACTTATATCATTATTATCTACCTATATACCAAGCGAGTGCCGATTTGTATAGATGTGTATAGTGAATACCTGTCCAGAAAAACAGAAAAAAAGGTCGGGTGTTGGAATTCCCCCCCTCTCTGAGCACTTAAGTAGCACACACACACATACACGATACAAGGTACCTGTCTCCGTCTTCTTTTGTACCCTTTTTAATAATCTTTAAGCCAGGAGAAAAAAAATTAATAGATGGTTCCTCAGAAAACGTTGATTTTTGAGCAGGTTATTTGAGCGTCAGCAGTGAAGCGGTTAGCATTCTTCTCTCGATGAAACAAGCTCCTGTTTAAAATAAAAAAGACGTTACACGTAAAGTTATTATGGAACCTTGCCACCCCACTGCTCACAAATCTGTTCATCTTGTTAGCTTCCCGAAGATGGATGTAGGTACGTGTAAAGTGGAGGTAGATAGCAGCCAGGGTATTTTCCACAAGGTTACACACAGATTTCGGCAAGGATTCACAGGAGGACTTTTTAAGTACCCAATGGATAGAGAAGAAGAAGGTATAAGGCGAAATGCCGATTTATCCCTGTGCGTAAGCATGTAACTACTTCAGTTACGGGATGAGCAGGGCATTTCCCCAGAAATGATGGTCCTTCTTTCAGTTTATATTTTTTTAGATGACTTTTCGTTTCCTTTGACTTGGTTACATTTTCTTATTTCTGTGCCTAGGTTTTTTTTCACATTGAACATGTGTAACGATGTGTATTTATGTACGTGTGTGTGTGTGTATGATTTCTGTTACCACAACTGGCTAAAATCCGTTTGTGATGAGGATGATGATGTTGATGATGGTCCACTTGAATAAATTGACGGTAAAGTAGTTTCGACAAAAGAAGGGTAGTACTTCGACCGATGGACTTGCTTATATAGTCTATCATCACCATTGCTTTGAAAACGGCTAGGGCATTAAAAATGTTTTAGAGCTTGTAGTCAGATTACATAATATTTTGGCTTACACACTTGGCTACCTCTTTTCATTTCATTTTTATTAGTATTATTATAACGCTTTAAACAGGCTCTAGTTTCTGGCACTTTTAACAAGAAGAATGACAGGATGATGTGATATAAAATGGTGGCTAAATCAACAAAGTCTGAGTGTTTGCGAGTTTATAATGTGTACAGTTTAAAAAAATCAGACTTTTCTTTTATGTTTAAGTATAAAGGGTGTACCATAAGTTAACGTACATACATTTTGCCATTGAATACCGTATTCTCTCAAATTCTCACAGTCTCTCAAATAAGCACCGTAGGGAGAAATAGACTTTATGAGATTTTCCGCAGCCTCGTTTAGTGGGTACGTTTAATTTGAGCAAAACTGTTGAGCATGATAAAAAATTCTAGTTTCCTTACTATCGACATAATGAAAGCTCTCAATATTCACCATATATGTTATTTTAATACCATTAAAACTATACGAAATTAATATGAAATTGACATTGACAGCAAGTACTGCAGGTTAATTGCAAAACAGTCATAAAAATGTGAATAGTTTTGTAAAAATCATGAATTTTGGTTGAAAAAATAATACCGTATTCTCTCAAATTCTCACAGTCTCTCAAATAAGCACCGTAGGGAGAAATAGACTTTATGAGATTTTCCGCAGCCCCATTTAGTGGGTATGTTTAATTTGAGCAAAACTGTTGAGCATGATAAAACATTCTAGCTTCCTTACTATCGACATAATGAAAGCTCTCAATATTCACCATAGATGTTATTTTAATACCCTTAAAACTATACGAAATCAATATGAAATTGACATTGACAGCAATACTGCAGGTTAATTGCAAAACAGTCATAAAAATGTGAATAGTTTTGTAAAAATCATGAATTTTGGTTGAAAAAATAAATAATTAACTTAGGGTTGGTTATCCCGAATCCCATTTCATTCCGCTTTGATTACCCGCGAATTAGGGTTTCTATGTGAATAAAACGGTTTAAAACATCCTTTTCCTATTTCCTGTTTAAAAACTGTTCCTCAAACATGTAACTCAATTTAATGCAACGCCCTTAAATTTCTCCATATGTTCACGAATGGACAGATTACTCCGTTGCGTGTCCATCATAGTTTAATGTGCTTCTTGATAACACTTTTTATTACCAACCAAATGACATTACATGATTCTAAGAACAACCAACAGTGGTGGTTATTACTGCCACGGATCATCATCATTATCATCACCTACTTCATTTCTGGTTGTCGTCTTAGTCATCATCATCCATATAAACTTTATATACACCAAACTGTCATGTACTATATGTCTACATCTTTTTCAGTTGCTCTCACTTTTGCTCACAAACTACCCAAAAAATCGCAATTTTTTATTACGCTTTTCCAAAATAGTCCTTCCTTTTCTTTTCAACAAGACGTGCGTATACGGATATAAAAAGCTCCTCTCTTTCTTCCTCTTTCTCTTGCTTTCTACTACTTCACTGCTGAATAACTCTTTTCGAGACTTACTGAACAAAACTTGCCACAACGACGTCTCCAAAGGAGAATGGCCAAGAGAAAAAGACAGAGAAATAGAGATGCACATATTTCTCCCCAACTCACATAGTCATCATGTTCTTAACTCTCGCCGTTCCTTCCCAGCAACTCCTTTATCAAGATATATCTGACATTGTCGTCCAGTTTCTTGCTGCTTGTGTGTAGTAAATAGTGGTGGTACACCAACACCAGGAATCCTACATTGCAACGGGGCGGTGGAAGTGGGAGAAGAATAAAAAAAAAGAAAAAGAAAGACAGCAAAAGAAGATATATACTGAGCGCGTGTGTACATATAATCGTTGAATAGAAAAAGTTGCTCTTCTTTCATCCTCATTCCAGTGCGTTTTTTTATATTACCGTCGCTACTACGACGACACACAAAACGACAACGACGACGACAGACATTAATGGATATCAAACACAATGGGAAAGTGAAAAAGGATACTTAGTTCTGCGCCCCGAACTCCATTTATTTATTTATTTTTGAAAGTGCAGATACACGCAGTTGACAGTGCATTGGGACAGTGGTCCTATAATATACGGACGCAGGGTACCACCAAAACTTTTTTTCTTCGGAGAAGCATTCCAATAGATTCATATTTATTATAGGTAGATGGACATGTGTTGTACCTTTTTAAATGGAGGCCTTTTCAAAGTCGACATTTAGCAGCTGTACCATCGTTGTCGTTGGTCCCGTTTGTCTTGTACTTTACCTCTCTCATTTCTGCTCTCGCAGTAGTTGTGTGTATCCTCTTATTACCCGAATGTAGGCAACCATATTAACACTCAGCAAAAGTACTCCTCTCAAAAGAAATATTTTTAAAGCGTAAGTACATAATATGAGCACAAGGTAGTGGCCGGGTAACGGCAACACACAAACAGGGAGAAGAAAGATGTACACAGAGCAGGCTTTTTTCCCGAAGCCCTTCTCTATTCTGGGGATTTCTTTTCTTTTTGACGTTCTTTCTTTTTTCCCGGAATAAAAGTGAAAAAAGGCTTTATAATAATAATATATAAGAATAGTATTGTCCGTTGTGGGTATATTATACCCGGGGTGTGCAGCACACACACACATAAAATTTCCCCACATGTATATTTTATATTGTTATGACTCGTATTATTATTATGTTTTGTATTACTTACTCTCGGTACGTATAAAAATAAGTACATTTTATTTTCCTCCATTTTTTCGCCGTTTCATCTCCCTCGGACTTCCCCTTTTTTTCTACTCGGACCAGCAGAGACCAAGGCAGTCACCAGTAGTGCTACTTTACTGTGTAAGATGTGCAATAAAGAAATAAGTTACGGCTACTCCCGTACAGCTATATCACCAGGAGAGGACGAAGAAGAAAGAAAAAATGTTTTTTTCTTCTTCTCCTTGCCGTCTCTCTCTCTCTCTCTCTCTCTCTCTCTCTCTCTCTGATTGTAATCTTTGATTACTTGAAGTCAATACCAAAAATGGTGTATATAGAAAACCCAACTTGGACACATAATTGTACACGCATACATACACAGATAGGTAGGCATTGTATTTGTTCCTCTTTCAAAGTATAAGTTTATACGAACTGGCGTTTACATTTGTACTAGCATATGGGGGATTTTTTTTCTCTCTCTCTCTCTCCCGGAATGCATTATGCCTTATACGGATAATATATTTTGTGTACGTCTAAACTCCTGTGAGCACACACACACACACACAATGCCTTTTAACTTATTATGTGCACATGGGCATGACTTTTTTCTGGGCGCGGTGGGCATTAAAGGAAAGTTGTTCATTCTTTCACTTCCTTTTCCTCTCAAGTGGGTTCTGCTCAAAAGACCACACGACAACACTTGGCAGTCAAGGCCTTCAACTTTTTTCTTTTATACTACGTGTACTTGTGTGTGCTCGTTTTGTTCAAAAGAGAGAAAGAGGGAGAGACAGAAGCCATACAACACAGTCAGTGATACACTTTCTGAGGACAACCTAACGACTACTATCAGCATGTTCCCATCGCACATTTTCTTCTTTTTCATAATAATAATAATAATAACAATACCTGACTTTAGCAACCAAAAAAAATCAGGTCCGGAGACTCTGTAGCATCAAAATGATTCAAGCTCTTTTTGTCAAACACGTTGTACTTTGTATGTACGCGTATACAGATGACACATGAAATACTTTTAGTGGGAACGGGGGAGAGAAAGGGAGGAAAAATGGAGTTTTTATCATTGCACAATATAAAAGACACATTTTCATGACGATGTTTCTACTTCTACTTTTGCAAAGATGATGTTGATGATGATAGGGTGAACAGTGTAAACGTGATCTCTCCACCATGAACTGCTACTTTTTGTACAGATTACATAAATAAAATGCACACTAGACAGGCCAGTAAGTCAAAGCGCATACACGTTCTCTCTCTCTCTCTCTCTCTCTCTCTCTCTGTCGCTGCCTATGTTTGTATGTATGTTGCTCGGCTGTTTTGTGTCTGACTACACTACATGACCAGAATTGTAGGACATGAAACCCAAATAATTAAATTAAAATGTGCTCGGTTTTTATTAAAAATGTGTCATCTTCTAGGGCAATTTAAGTCCTCTCTCCCTCTCTTTTTCTCTGCCTACATTAATATATCATGAGCAGATTGAACTTTGACTTGCTCTCGGTTTTCTTGGTACACACAAACCAGCGTTGCATGCTCAAAGTACTCGGGAAAGGAATCTTTGTTTACTCCAGAGAAACGTTCCGGACAAGGATTGCCAGAGAAAGCGAGAGCACGGGAAAGAAAGAGTCGGGAAGGTATTACCGCATATTTCAGAAGAATAAAAAAATATGAAATTGTAACAATAGCGATTGTACTAATAAATCAAACATACCAACTTTTTGTTTACGCAGCGTACAATAATAGAGAAAACCCATATTTTTTGGTAGTCTGATTTGTTCGTTCACCATTTTCATTTCTTCCGTCCAACTTTTTTTGTGCAAAAAGGGTAAGCATTGTTGTTACAGTAATCGTGTCATTTTCTGTTTCACTCTCTCTCTCTCTTCTGCTCTATGTAGGACTAAGAGAATTTGCGAACGCCAAAAGTACCACAAAAAAAGGCCACTTTGGCATGACCAACATTTTTTGTGCAAAAAGTGAAAAGTCAGCAACTGTGTAAGGGCCTATCTATCGATACATGGTGGCAGTTATGTGTGTATAAGGGACAAAAAAGTCAATTTACTTTTTAAGCTACACAATTGACTTATTGAATTGATACACAAGCATACGTTTTCCACAGAGACATTCCAAATAGGTACATCATTACGATGGCCGTCAAATGACACGCGTTGTGTGTAATGCAGACACACACAGAGAATGCAGCAGTAGCAGTGGCCTACCAAAAATACTAAACAAATCTCTCACTGCATTACTGCTTCCCGTGAAAGGACACACAAACAGACACAGAGACACACTTCACGATGACAGTATAGAAATTATATATATTATCGTTTGATCATCATCACACTAGAGTCACCAGCTTTACAGCAACATCAATTCTATCAGTCCAACAGCTTTACATTTTCTCTTTCTGTCTCCTATTTTCTCTCTCCAGCGTTAGTTTTTGTTGCTGGACTCTTGACTTGACAACCTCAAGTCATATGTCAGGCGCATCCCATCCGATTGCAATGTATAAATCGTGATGCTATCTTGTAAGCTGTAAAAAAGTAAAGAGAAGAAAGCATACAAGAGAGAGACATTTAGTGAGTCAGTGAGTTCTTGTGACGGACATGCACCCTCTCTGTCTTCCCAGCTCTCTCTCTCTCTCTCTCTCTCTTTCTCCCTCTCCCTCCTTGTGTTTATATCAGTGAAACACAACAATATACTAAGGCAAATATAAAGAAAAAAATTATAAAAAGGTAGTTTCTTCTCTCCGTAGTGTAGACCAACTCGGTTTAGATCTGGCTGGTTGATTTTGGTTATGTGTGTGTGTGAAGTGAAGCTGCTTGTCTGATACTACGACGGACGACTACATGCACTGGCAAAAGGCAACATAGATTTCTCCGCACTGTTGGACACGCAGTTTGGTGGCAGGCAGGAGGCGGAAGCCGAAGGAAAGTCATGACACACATCTGTTTGATATTATGTGACTGTGTCATCTATTCCCCAACCTAAACGCGACCAGAGAGAGAAGTGTCCGTGTAGAGGTTTCCAACGTTGGAAAACTGGCTGGATACTCAAATAATAATAATAACAATATTATAATATATTATTATTATTATTATTATAAAAACCGTGCTCGTTTTTAGCGAGTTTAGCTAAAATATGCCTGCTCGCCACACTGAATATCATCTTATTTTGGGGATGAATCTCTGTCTTGTTTCTTTCAGCGCTCCTTTGTACTTATAAATACTTGCAAGAATGCCGTTTTTATATTTGTCTATGTCAAATCCCATTACTGTTACATTTCTTAAGGAGAGACAAGAGAGAAAAGTAGAGAGAACGAGGTTCCCACATATTTTCAACCTGTGTACTACAACCTAGCTGTGTGGTACTTGTAGTACCAGCAGCGGTAGTAATGGCACTGGTTTGATGTAACAGCATAACCCACATGGAGACACACGTAGAGAGACACCAGCTCACACATTTTTTTCTCTCTCTCTCGTTTTCTCTAACCAGGTCAATATACACTTTTACTTCTCTATCTTGTCAATCCAAGTGAAAGAGTTATCGAGGCGTCCAGAGCTGAGAATTGGATGAGGCGAAATAGAATAAAAGAGCGTGGTGGTGTGTGTGTGTGTGTGCAGACTCGCACACTCTCCTGGAAGGACAGAGAGATATAGACACAAACTCATGATGATGATGGTGATGATGATGACGACAATGTACATACTTTCCGCAATAATAGTGTCCGTTACTGGGAGCCAAAAGTGTGCAATATCTTTTCAGAAAAATGTACCCAAGCAAAAACGTCAACTGAAAAAGAAAGACTAGTTACAAGTATAAATATGTCCCCTGCTTTCGCTGTGTATGCGCTTTGCCCGTTGGTATCCGAATAATACGCCATTTCAATTGGGATGGTGTGCAAGACGGAAAAAACTCAGTAGTGGGGAGAATTATTGGTCCAACAGAAAAAAAAACGATATCTTTTTTTTCTCTTTCTTTCTTTTCTTTTCCTTTTCTCTGTTTTTATATTGAGTTACTACATTTTGATACAAAGTTAAAAAGTCACTTCACCCAAAAACACTTTTCTCTCTCGCTCTCCCTTTTCCTCCCTATATTTCCCGGTTGCTAGGTAGTTATGTGTACCCCAAGAAAAAAAAAAACCTTTATATGTAGAAATCAGTAAAGCCTAGTAAAAAGTGTCCTTTTTGCCAGGCACTTTGTGTAAAAACGAACCACCGTGCCGTCATCATCATCAGTAGTAACCAGTAGTCGGGGTAGTCACAAGTCACAATAGTAACTTTGCTCGTGAATGTATATGTGTTTCTGAATGTATGTCTTTCTATCTCTTTTCAAACAGAAGGATACTTCTTCAGGCGGAGATATCTCCCTGCAAAACTTTGGCAATATTGTTTGTCTCCTGCCATGTCTATATATACCTACACACTTTCTCTCACACACACATGAACTTATGATGGTTATGTATGCAGGCAGTCCTTATTACGGTACTTTGGGTAGTCGTGTAACGCCTCACAAATGAATCTCAATAAAAACTATCACAGGCGCATATGTCTGTCTGTATGCACTCCGGCAGCGTAGAGAGTTGTCGTAGAATGTATCTAATGTATCTACAATATGGGCAACATATAATACAATTTTTTTAAGGGGCAAAAAAATATGGAGATATTTTTGCAGTAGAAACCGTTTGCATTCCTTTTACCCTGTCCACCGCTCTCGTAAGTTTGCCGTACACGCAGGGAGCTGGAGAGGGAGACGTACATCCCAAACCAGAAGAGAAGAAAGAAGGGGAAAATAAAGCAAAGTGCAAAGTTAAAAAAGGAAAGTAAGCAGCAAAAGTTAAAATGATAAAAATCGCTGTTAGATGCCGACGACGACGACGATGATGACGACGACGATGATGATGATGATGATGATAAGGTTATTCAAAGAAGACACATAAAAGCGACAAAACAGCATCTCTCTTTGCTCTGTCTTTGCTTCCGTTCGACTTAAAGCCAGTGTAGTAGTTTTAGTTGCATGACATATCGAGAAAATGTGCACATTATATTGTTATCATGGCGGTGGTGATACCATGGCGGCGGCTGCTGGGGAAGAAAACGAAACTTTTTTTCTCTGTCTCTCAGACTCGTCCTGTCGTGTTGTCCTCGTTCCGTAGTTAGTAAGTTACGTAGAAATAGTAATGGAAACAGTCTTTTTGACTATTTATGAAACTTCATAAAGGGATTACGTACTTTATTATGATAATAATAGTAATACATAATGTTCATTAGACTCTTTTTCGTTTTTGCTCGTCCTCTACCCTCTGTCTCACTCGCCTGTGCTGTCCCATTGCATTTTCCTGTCGTTTTGCTGCTGTTGGAGTAATAATGGGTATACTTTTTTAATTAGAGAAAAAATACAACACAAGTACGGAATCACTATAACGAGCGATAGTACAAGGAATACAACAATGTGCTCGTAAAGTAAAAAGGTGGATGGCAAAATGGTACTTACCACTAAGATATGTATACATACAGACAAGTTTAGTATATCAATGACTTGTTTTTGTGTTCAGTGCAATATAACAAGTTCTAATAAAATCGAGTGAGGATTTTCTCCCAGAAAAAAAATCCTTCAAGGTAGTGGAAAAAGAATGTTGACTGGAAAATTCAGACATGATGCATAATTTTTCTTTGTCATGTTTCCATTTCGTCAACAATATGAACTTCAAGAAAAGGGTAAACCTTGTTCAACCCCTTTGCGAGAAATCCTATGAAGATGAAGAGAGGAACAAGACGAAAAAATGCAAATAATCTTGCTTTTGCAAAATGTCAGCTTGTTTCATTAATATCATTATGTGAAGTTATTTCTGGTAAACGCCAAAAACGGTAAATTTAATATAAAAAATAATAATAATAATACTCATAAAATAAAGCTATCAAGAGCATCATGAGTAATTCGCTAAACTGCTGTTGCTATATACAACTATCATCATAGGACAGCCATTTATGAAAATGTGAGCACCTTGCCGTGACAAGTTGGAGCGCAGGTTGTGACAACGATACACTACTACCCAAAGGGAGACTATACGCAAAGTGGCACAATAGTTTGGATTTGCTGGGCTGCGTTTCCAGCGACGAATATGCTGGTTAGGATTTTTGTACACAGGAAAAATCAACATTAAGTGCCTAGTTCAGAAAGAGAGAGAAACAACTAGAGAGCAAAGAGAAAGAGCAAGCGTGAGAGGCAACGAGAGAGAGAGAGATGACAAAGTGACGTGGTG
>JAHZNB010003652.1:0-14983 GCA_027744295.1 Callyntrura guangdongensis
TTTTTTCTTCTTATTTTGGTCGTCGTCCTTGTCATCATCGTCACCATCATCGTCTCAATCGGAGGAAAAACAGGAGCAGTGATAGACGACGGCGGCGACGTCGTCGTCGTCGACAAGGAAACCAAAATAAATAATCATTTTGACAGCTATGTTCTTGTTACGGATCCATCCCATCCAGTCAAAAAGGAAACAGACAGCACCACCACCACCACCAGAAAGAGAACAAGAGAAAAAGGTTATTATCTCTTAGACGTGTCTTGGTACATTACTGGATTCAAAAAAACACACACTCAACTCACTCACATCACATAAGCAGCACCCGACTTACAACAACACCAAAGACGTCCGTGTGTATTCATATTCATCATCAAGAGAAGCCTTCTACCAAGAACAACAACACCAGTAGTAGCAGCCCCACCACAACACCACAGTCATCCATTCTATTACACTTTACACTGCCTTCCAACATGAAACAATAACAAGACAACAACAACAGGAGAGAAAATCTTAAACGTGTTTGGATGTTGCTGTGTTGAGTAAGATTGCAAAATTTGAAAAAGTGGAGAAAAAAATCTGCTTCTCAATTTTCTCGCTTTACTCGCTCCAACTCTCGCAGCAACACTTCGTCAGATGTACCATCAACATCATCATCATCATCATCAGGAGCAGTAGATCATGTTGGTATCATGGCCTGGTCGTCTTTCTCGTCTTTCTTTCCGCTTCTCGTCATGATTTTCTCGTTATCGTAACCACTCCAACAACAACGTATTCATCATCTTTCGGTGATGCTCATCGGCATACATGATGTTACTTGTTCTTAATTTAATAAATATTATTCTCGCTATATCGTATTAGTTGAGTCGGTAGTTTTTTTTTGAGGGAGATGTATGATGTTTTGCTAGTTTGATTGCTCCTGTTTGTGTGGTCGCTCTTTTTCTGACTTATGCACTAGAGCACCACCGTCGGCGGTGTCGTCCTTACTCTTATTACAAGTTACGAAGTATATAGATATGAGAATCTCTTCTTGTCTTGATTTTTGATGTTTTGTGGTAGTAGGTGGTGGAATCGGAATCCAAGAAAAAAACAAAATAGAAGCATTTTTTGGCTGCTCCTTGTTTTTGTACCATCACCACTTGTACTACTACTACTACAACAACTGCTACTTTGCCTACAATTTTGTTAACCATCAACTCATCAGTAGCTGAGTAGCAATATAGTGGGACCAGAGAAGCGAAAGGAGAACGACTTCACTCCACGACTCCGTCGACTCCACATAATAATATATTATTCTTCTCTCCTTCTACAACTCTTGATGTTTCCTACTTCGTTTTTAGTGTGCGGCTACTTACGCTCCGGCTGTAATAACGTTGCATAAAACGAGCAGCAGTAGGAGCAGCACCGAAAGGCTAGTTGGTGGTGGGTGGGAACAAACCAGTACATAATAAAATAATGTTAATGTAGGAACATGAAGTATGAAGGAGAGTCTTCCAAAAAGAAAAGAAATTAGGTTCTCTCTCTCTCTCGCTCCCTCTTCTCTTGTCATTTGCTTTTGCTTTCACAAAATACAAGAACGCGCAGCGAACAGTGAACGAGAAAGCATGTCGTCGTCGTGCGGTTCATGTTATCCATAAACCGTGCGGAGTAACCAGCGAGTTGTTGAGGACTCTGAAGGGAAACCTCACAATATTGGTCTTAAACAAACAAAGTATTCTCTTATAGACGCTAGCACACCTCATCATCAACATCGTCGTCGTGCTCATCGCCGACCATCATTGCCTCCGCCACCACCGAAAAACCTACAACAACAGGGCATTTCGAGCAAGAAACAACGGTGATAACAGCAGAGATATGGAACAATAGTTATACTTGATAGTGTGCAGCGAGCGAGAGATAGCAAATAGATGCAAAAATATGAAAATATTTTTCTTTATCATCCACTTCCACTTCAACTCTCTCGCTCTCTTTCTCGAGGTGATGATGTGTTTTCTGTAGGTTACCTCATTTTTGCTAAAATTGCCAACATAAGGAAAACAAAGTGATGATGGGATGAAACAAGAAGGATGAAGGATGTTGGGAAATGCTATGTAGTGGAGGTTGATGATACTTGTGAAAAAGTGGTTTATGATGAGAGGGAGATGAGAAAGGATAAAATGATAAAGTTGGGTTGGAGAAGTAGGAGCCACTGGGGTGGTAATAATGATGAGGTTTAGATGAAAATAAGAGAGAGGGAGAGATCATTGGAGGTCGTCATATTTCCGAGAAGAAAGATGGCAAAATTATGCAAAGAAGAAAAGAAACGAGAACAAATTGGAGGGGAGTGGAAGGAGATAAGAAAACGCTTTTGTTGGGAGATGATGACATGAAATGATGATGGTGATAGTTTGTAGAATGGGTAATAACAAAACTTGGCGGAGGGTGTATGTAAAAAAAGAGTTGGATGATGATGACTGGTATCATAACGTCCAATTCTTGAACCCGGTGCTGCTTTGATCTCGTTAGTGGGGTGGGCTACGTAGTACGTACAGCGGTGGTTTTTGTAAGCCGACATGGGGAGATGCCAGTAGTGGTCATGGCCATTGAAAATTAGTGGGGTATACACACAAGGAAAATAATAATAGGGAGAAAATGTGTGAACTTACAGGGAAATTGGCTGCCGTTGATACTAGTGATACTACTACTGTTACAGTCTAAAGTGGAGGTTGGTGATTAATTCATGTTTTTGTGAGGAGGTTGTGTGATGACGATGTAAAGCAGTAATGAGAAAAAAGTTATTTTTGTACAGAGGAGGAGCAAAGCTATAAATAATATCGATGGATGCGATGGAGCGAAACACCTTTGGTGTTTCAGCAGCGGCGTTGGAATGATGAAGATTATGGTGTGTGTGTAGTAGTAGTAGTAGTAGTAGTAGCGAGCGGCAGGTAGAAAAAGTACGCTGGGGAGATGAAAAAGAGAAAGAATTCTAGGACGACGGAGGACGTTGTATTTATGGAAGTATTACAATATGGTAGATATTTTATTCATTATGGGTTTTGTTGGTTGAAAAAAAGCACACACATGTGAAAGGGCAATGAGGTCGTTCTATTTGTATATCAGCTACGTTTACTTCAGCATGCTGAGTTGCTGAGTCTTTGGTAGGTGGTCTTGTGCTATAAATTTTGTAAGTTTTTGCTTAGGCATTTTCCGAGGGAAAGGAAAGTAGAAAAATGTGCCCGATTTCAGTAGTCAGAACATAGATTTAAAGTATGCTGTCAAATAGCAAAACTATCAAATTATCCAGCTGCATGGAAGTAATATGCAGAGAGGGGGGAGGGGGAGAGAGAGATTTGCATGTATATTATATGGTCTTCCATGCGTGGAGAAAAGAATGAGGACAGAATACATTTGGCAGAGAGATGAGTCAACTTTCTGTGAACATTTTCGCTAGTGTAGTGTAGGAGATGCCTATTCAACTTTTGTTGTCAAGAGGTCTGTACGTGTTACAGACTTCTCAAAATTCAAAATTATTCTTATTTGTGAAGCATGTGGAACGCGGTAGGGGTTTTTAATGAGGACTAATGCAAATCGAGTTCTAATGTCAATGTTTTTGAAGTTGCGTTACTTTTGGTGTTTGTGACGATGGTAATTATCAAACTGTTTACGTAGGGTGAAGTACAGTTATATTCTTATGCATCAGATTATTTAAAGATGATTTAAATTTTTCAAAAAATTTTTAATCCTTGGGAGTAAAACATCAATGGAAATGATTTCTGTGGCAACGGGTGTCCAAGCTTGCACGTTAAATTTACAATTGTATCTCGCATATAAAAAGAAAAATTTGGTGTGTAAAAATGTAAGTCGCATACGACATAAAAAAGAACATTATAATATGTCATCAGGTTCCTCATTGTCTGTACCTGAGAACTATTCTGCATGCAGGAATCAAAACCACAAAAAGGCGGCCAAATACAAATACAATTTCAATCTTTTCCCAAACAGTCCTACCACCTGAATGAGTTGACACACTTACGTTGATGTGCCAAAAGAGATTTTTTGTGTACTTGCATTCGTCATTCATACGACTCATCATGTCTCTAATTTGTATATTATCGTGTACATAATAACATCATCAAACCAATTGCTCTCCTCTCTCTCTCTTCTTCTACTGTACTTGAACGACATTATTTACTCTCAGCACAGTATTTTGGGCCAGTCTGACTGTTTCTTATCTTGTGGCTGATGTTTTTGGATGATTAAATATTTATGAATTATGTTTGTAACGAGTAAATAAAAATTTCGCTTATTCTGTCCCTTTATTTTCCTCTTTTTTCACTGACTCTGTGTGAGACGGCAAACAAAACAGGGTCAAATGTCGCCCATCGTTTCAATGTGTATGCAGTGACTTGATCTATGTGTTTGTTCCAGTACAGATCACTGCCAGTTTTACTTATCTCTTCCCTCGCAACATTATCTCGAATTCACAGAAATCGAGATGTATGCTACGTTTTCGTCTGTCACAATATATATTATTTACATAATATACGGAAAATGTTGCAACTGTTGAAAAAGTAAACACATAAAAAGTTAATTCAAACAACCGCTACCACCAGTTGTCAGTTTGCCCTTGTTTATGTAAATGAGGGAACAAAATTGTATGTTTCTAACTGTTTGATTAGTAATGATTAACTGTCAGTTAGTAGGCGGGACCAATATTCTTGTCCCTCGAAGGGACAAGAATATTGGGTCCCGCCTGCTAAACTGACTGTTGTTAATGATGACCAGCCGAAACCAACATATTTTAAAACGTGTGAAAACGAAAACACTTAGTTTGTAAATGCATTTTGAACCAATTTGTTGTATTTATTAACAATATAATCACATCAGAGGAATATTCTGAGAAATGGGATCCATGTACCAAGTTCAATTATTTTTTAAACTCTACATCAAGACATCCATAACAAATACATTGCACGTTATATACAGGGATTTCTGTGTTGACAGGAATGGGTCACAGGACTCTATATGGAGAGGTCAGACATTTTTCGAAGAGAGTAAATGTTCAATTGCTTGTGCAAAATTATCCACAATCCCATCAGGTTTTACAGTCTCGTGATTTTCATCCGAGGGTCTATATTTTCCGGTACGTACCAACACACCTCGAAGACCGGCACCTTGAGCACCTCCCACGTCGCCCATAATATCGTCCCCAATCATGACCACCTCAGAAGCATCCATTCCCAGGGCTTTCACTGCCGTCGAAAAGTAAGTGGCACTGGGTTTCCCAAAAATTTCGGCAGTGGCCCCGGTCGCATATTCTAAGGCTACTGTAAAAGGCCCCAAATCCAGACATAGTCCGTCCTCCTCTTTGTAGTATTTCCCTTTCCCCAGGCTATAAAGTGGCACAGGTGTGTCTGTTGTTTTCGCGTGGATTAATATTTTAAACGCATCGTTGAGACGATGATATGTAAAGTGTTCGGCGGCGTCGCCCACCACTACGCAGGTGGGATCTGTCGTGTCAATACCGTCAAATTCAGGAAGTACCTGTCAAAAATCCACAAAATATCCAACAAATTTGCCAAAAATTTCTCCATAACAACTCCACAAAATCTCCACAAATTTGCTCTTACATTCGGATGCACAAGCAAATAAGGCCTCAATTTACATTCCTTTATGTGCCGCGCCGCTGCAGGGGCCGGCGCAAAAATATCTTTGGTAGTCAACCCGGTGTACCCTAAAGCTAGCAGCTTATCCACGGATTTCTGCACCGTTACTTGTGTTTCATTTGTCAAAAGGCGAAATGGTATGTCACTCTGTTTCAATCTAAAATTTACAGTCAAAATTTAAAAAAAAACTCCCTGTAACTTTAGATTCTGGATATTATTTATTACCAATTAACACACCTGTTAAATGCTTCCACTGATCCTGCAATGGCTTGCTCTCCATCTCGGAGCACTCCTGAAATGTCCAAAAGAAGTCCCTTTACCGGTTTTTCCAACCAACTTGCGGCAGCTCTTCGACTCATTTTCTTCGGTAAAGGTCACAATTATAATTCTGTAATTTTCTTCCTCCCGTTGTCCCGTTTTTAAACAAACACATAGACTATTTTGACCAAAAGCCGCTGTCATCACTTCTCACACTCCCACAGAGAAGCAGAGAAAGACGTTTTACACGTACCTATATCCAAAAGAAGACATATCTTTCTGTAGTACCTTGAAAAACTTGACAGGAATAAGGATTTACTGGGTAATTTTTAGACACTCACTTACATGGTCACTCTCTTGTCTGCCTCTGCACCTGCTACACGGATACAAAATGATAAAAGATATATATAGCAAATAGCAACAGAGCTACACAATTACATTTTTAAACGAATTCGCAAAGCATCCAGAGAGAAACCTGGTCCACATACTACAGTGGAGGATGGATTATACCAGGCATATTATTACCACAGCTGATGGTGACGGTCATCATCATCATCACAACGACGATCAACCCAGAGAGAGGAGGCAAGAGACGACTAGTGACAGAACAAGATACACAACCAGTGGCCGGAGAGAAAAAAATCATATGTTCTTTTCACGGTTTCATCTCATCCTGTAAAGAATTTTAAGCCCTGTAATCTACGTAATGTTAAATCCTTGAATTCTTGGGGGGATTTATCCCCTTCGTCCCCCCGGTTCCTACTGTCATGTCATCATTTGCCAGTGTAGTTCATCAAGATAAACTCCAGATACAGAGACCATCATCGGACCTTATTTTCAACTGGAAGTTAATAAATAATAGCGAATTTGATTGCTCAACAGAACAAGTATCCGGTTCCTAGAAGTATGGATGCCGGCAAAGGATATCCACCGAACAGGGACACCAATCAGTGATTTTATTTAACTTTATGAACTGCTTGACAAGTAAAGTAATTACCTTTTCAGGCACAAGTATTAATTAAGAAGGTCCTATCATTGCGTTACGTCATGGCAGAAGGCACAAATTGAAAGTTGTCTTTGTCGAAAAACGTTTTTTGGGGCAAAGGGAGATTCTCGTATTGTCTGCCAATACCAATACCGAAAGTAGACCTTATTTTATTTCATTGAAAGTTGGACTAGAAGAAAATTATGGTCACATCTTTGAACCTTTTACTTTATCTCAACTATTTGCTCTTCATTTATACGTATTTCTTTATCGACTCTCAACATTTATGTTTCGTGCCTGCCTAACCTATTGCCTATACCCTTTCTCTCCTCTAGTACAAATCTATGTTTCTTCTTGTCTGTGTGAATTGATTACAATTTTTAATGTTACATATATTATGCGGTCACCACCGCGATATTTAATGAACCGACCAGTTAAAATTACCTGTACACACACAAACACATTCCCCCCAGGATTTTTATCATTTATTTCACAGGTATCCTAAAGTGTTCAGTTTACCGGAAGAAGTCAATGGCGTCAAAACCGGCAAAAATCTAAAACAGCAAGAGAAAATCATGTATGCTAAAACTCTTTTTTTATTAAAAAAAAGAACGATGTATGAACTATTTTTTAACAATTAACAGATACTACGCTACAAAGTGCAACATTTTATGTATACTCTCCTCCTGTCACTGTTTGTGCCCTTTTAAACATATTAAAATAATAAAATACCTTTTTGTACAATATATTTTTTCTGATTACCAATCAAAATTATTCATTTTATCGTTAAAAAGCCTCCTCCCACGCCTCCCCCATATCGCCCTCATCGTTGTCGTCGTCACCAACATCAATCTTTTTTCACTGTGTTGTTATTCTTGTTGTTGCATTGTATTTTTTTTAAAGACTGACAGAAAGCGGACTTACCCCTTGGTGAACAAAAATAATATAATAATAAGTAATGGAATTAGTGGTAACGGGATTGCGTATAGTAAGTGTAATAGAAAGAAGAGAGAGCACTATTATTATCCATTATTTTATTTTTTACAACTAAAAATCTACCTAATAATAATTATGGTGTGGTGGAGCAAGTAGTTATACAGCAGTGGCGACAGGATTTATATGGTGTATTGGGGGTGATACTCTTTATTATTATTTTTGCTCCCATTAAAATTTTTTACACATGCAAAATCAAGGCCTACAGACACAACTACATAGAGATACGTGCCCACCAATAAAAATGGTGATTTTCATAAAAGCCAGAAAAAAGGAGACATGTCACTTTGTTGTACTATTATATATACGCCAGTCGAGTTTCAACTTTGGTTGGTTCGTCAGTTTGTGTGTGTGTGTGTGTCTGTGTGAATCTTTACCGAGGGAGTGAAATAGCGGAAGTTCTTATCTCACTTTTCTCTGCGCGCACCGTTTGCTACTGCAAATCAGGATTAGACGACTGAAGACAGTAAAATTATAAAATGTTATAGACCATTCAGCATATGCAAAATAACACACACACACCATCATTATCATCAATGCCACCATTGCATTTTATTATACGTGTAAGTTCGTTAGTTAGTGGCACACCATAACTACCACCGTCACCACCACCCTTTTATTCCTGCTAGTTGTTGTATTAGTTGGTTGGGCAGATAATAAAAAATACTTTTATTGGTTGCGTCTATGTTGAGGATTTGTAAACTCCCCCCGCCCGCTATATGCTATGCATTGGTATTTATATCTCTGTACAGTGTACCCTACCAATTGAACAGGACACTTAAAATGCCACGTCTTATCAATTACTTTGCTACTTTTTTAAATTTGCATGTCCGGCCAAAAAGTGGATATACGACATGATATGCAAAAATAACATACCTGTTTTGAATTTCTATCCTGTTCCCTTCCCTGGGCTTTTAAAAGTTAAACGCTAAAAACGCAGAGATATTAGAGAGAGAGAGAAGACACGTACAACACAATTGTATAAATTCTGGTGTGTAGGCAGTCTTGTCCTTAAGGTTATCATTTCCGGCTTGCTTAATACACAGTTTTTTTTTGTAAAACTACGAGCAAAATTGCCACATTGTTTTTGTCTTTCTAATTTAGCCGCTGAAGCATATTTACAATGTGTACAACCCTATCAACAATTTTATGATGATTACTACTCCGTTTTGGTCATGTACACAAGTAACAATCGCTGCTGGTGATAAAAAAAACTGCATGATTGATGAGCTGTGAACATGGTTTTTAGATTTGCTTGTCGTCGTCAGCCTAATACTTTTAAAAAAGTTAGTGGGTACACAAAAGACAACGCTGTTTAGACATACAAAAGTATACTTTTTAAGGGTTCACATGCGTGTGGATGAAGTGGAAGGAATCAAAATCGATGTTAGACGAATCCTCATTTTTCATCCTATAATATTTTGCTGATAATCTAGATCGTAGTCGTCGTGGAAACAGAAGAGATCCTGCGAAATGTTTCCAGACGGTGTGACATTCATCATGAACGTCCCCTTCACTGCAAACAAAATTTCCCCTGGGTTTAATCCACATAAAAATAAACGATGCGGTGACCTCACAACAATGGTGGCACCCAGTCAAAATCAGACAAATACCGCGAGACCATTTTACACGATAATGAAAAAGTGCCATTGTTTATATTTATCGGTGTTTGGTCTTTCCTCGAGGGAAAAGAAAGCTTTAAACGATTTTTTTCTAGTTTGTTTTTTTTTTTAAAAAGACGGCTTCAAATTTTACCCAGAGTTGTTGTATGCTAATAAACGTTTTAAGAATGTAGCTACATATTATAATGTACAGGTACACACACTGATGATGACGATGATGAAGACCCCGACAATGGCGAAACAAGGAACACTTCTTCAACCGGAAACGTGAATGGCTTCTGATTGTAAACCTGATTACAAGAGTAGTATCGACGAAAAAAATGTGTGCGTTTGCCTATTTATAATACCGCCGTTTTGATACTACATACTTCATTATTATCTTTCCATTTATTTGCCGTGCCATCACACACACATACACGTAAATAGCGACAACACGGATTGAGGACAAATCATTAAAGTAACAACGGTTTGAAATTTTGTTAGATTTGATACAACTACCTATTGTTTACACAACGAAAGACTAAAAAATGGATTAGATTGTGTAATTTTTTTTCTTAAAGTTTCGCCGGTTCAGTAAACTGTTTCCACTCTAGTTACATTTTTTTACATTCCTTTGAGTTGTTGTATATCTTAAAACTCGTAAATTTTCCCACAGAAGAATCCAAAAAAAGTACACTATAATTTTTATACATTCCTTTGAGTTGTTGTATATCTTAAAACTCGTAAATTTTCCCACAGAAGAATCCAAAAAAAGTACATTATCAAATGTAGATGTCCAACATTTTTTGGGAGAAATCAAAATTCAAGTTTTTTTCCCGAGTTCAACAAAACTCAACTTTCGCAATCCCGGCAAACAAATTTTTAAATAATTTTACCAAGGAAAAAGGCTATTTCATCAACAGCTCGGGTGTTTTAATTTTCCTGTACAGTTTATATTTTTAATTATTTTTTTCTTATTTGACCCTCTCGCTCCTCATCGTCATCATCATCAGCAACAGCAGCCGGTTTTAATCTACATTTCTAATTACATTTTTAAATTTCTATGTTTTACTATTTTACTGATTCAAAAAAAGAAAATTCCCACATAATTTAATTGACTCCCTGTCTACTTGCTTGAATTTTGATTAGGAAATATTTTTAAACTCGACAAAACTCCCTCTGATATGTTGATGTGTGCGCGCACCTCTTCTCAGTACTCTGTACTCATAACTACGACAAGGTACCCATAAAAAATACTTAATGAATGAAACAACATTATTAATATTTTTTACTACCCTGTGCGCATTGTAATCGCCCCACCCCCACAAAACTCACACTTGACATCCTCATAATATTGGCGATGCAGCAAAACTTTTTATTCATACACACTGTGTCGTTGTCAGTAGCACCAACTCTGGGATTTGAAGTAGTCCTCCTAATCTTTTACCCCCTCCTTCTCTTCTCTTTTCAGTTTCCTGTTCCCTTGACACCTTCCTCTCAAATCAACAACTATTTATGGGGTCGCCTCTCTCCCTCTCTCTCTACTTCCCTGGCTGTGCACCCTTGCAACTTGCAACAATGGAAAAATATAAAAAATAAAAAAAAAAAAACTGTCATGTCAAGTTGGGAGAATATATTGGCTATTTACGGTTTTCCTCCCATTCTACTTAAAACTATGTATGCTCGAATATAACAAAACTACTTGTACATGCCCCAACTGTGTGATAATTTCAAACTTTAAAAAGTTGTGTACCTTCGCCTTTAACTACCCCCTCCCACTCGACACTCTATTATTCATCAGTCATCAACTGCTAAAAAAATCGAACTAGAGAGGTTAAAGCATACCGTCCTTCTAATCGTCTTTTTTGTAAAAAAAATAGAAACTATGTACACTACTCTGTAAATTTGTATACACATCCAATCCAACATTGAATGCATTATTATTATTATTTGCTCATCGTCGTTCATCGCTCATCATCATTTTTATTTTTCAGGTCGGTTCATTGAAACCTCCTGATAATAAACGATAATAAAAATAGCTGTACCGCTGCTGCTACTAATGCTACCACGGTTTGTGGTACAAAAATAGTGCAAAAATTTCAAACCAGCTTTAGAGTGAACTGCAGCTTAAAAACCACCTCGCCTATCTCTCTCTCTCTCTCTCTCTCTCTCTAAAGCTCTAGAACGACTTTTATTGACGATAGTTAAGTTAGCAAGAATAATGTGTTGGTGTAGTAGCAACAGAGCAACAGTAATTACACCAATACAAAATGTGAATTTATTTTTCAGACACGATGATGATGATGATGATGATGATGATGATGATGATGATGATGATAATGGCAGTGGCAATGCAATCACGTTGACGACGACGATGGGAACCAAGCCGTCGTCCTGTCCCCCATTCTTTGTTTATTTTTATTTGTTTTTACTACTGTGCCTTGTTGTCTGGTGCTGCCGGGGCTCATAAAATAAAATAGCTATTTCAAAAGTGTACACACAAATGTACATTGATGTATAGATTTTATGACTTTTTTATTTTACAAAATTCTTCTGTGGGTATTTTAATTAGAAATTAGTTGGCTTGTAATGCTTTTGATGATGTTTTGTTTGTATGCATTTTATTTTCAGACAAGAGTACACATTATTATTATACAGGTCATATCACAATATAATGGGTACTTGTACTATTATTGATACCGGCAGTAGCTCTCCTCGTATACCGTGTGTGTATTTACAAGCACAGAGCACCGCATATTTTCAAATGTCAAAAATTCTGCAGAGGTTGTCTTTAAAAATGGTAAATAAAACTTAAAATTGATTTTAAAACACAAACTATGTATAACATTAATGAAGTACACACATGGTTTCGAGTACAAAATGACGTTTGCTAAGAAAGTTGAGAGTGCATACACATAACCTGTCTCGCTGTCCCTCTCTCTCTCTCTCTCCACCTAAGGAAAAGTGATAGAAGGCAAAGAAGCAGAAGAATCGGACCGGAAGTGAAGTAGTTGCTGTAAGAATGGGAACCCGTGCAGTGCTCAGCCAGTTCGTGTGTTATATGAGTAGACGTCGTGCAGTAGTCGTAGTAGTAATAGTAGTAGTTGTAGTTAGTAAAAAGCCACAAACGACAACTACTAGTTGTAGTAGCAGGATTTAACGTGTAGGGAGCGGATGCGCTCTTTTGATGGTTCACACATCATCATTATCAAAAAATAATCGCGATATGTACTCACAAAACACAAGAAAATGAAATAAACAGCAGCAAAAAAAGTCCCATAAAAATGACGATGACGAAGAAGAAGAAGACTGCGACGACGACGATGATGATGATGATAATGATGATGAAGTGAGGTCACAATTTTTTTATTATGTGTTGTTGTGTGTTTCAAAAAAAAGTTTGTATGTGGGTATCATCCTCTCGTCTCCTCCATCGTTGTCATTAAGACGAAGAACCGCAATCCCAAAGTGCCTAGGCATTTTACATGAAAAGGAGGAGGATGTTGTTTGATAGGGGGCCCATGGGAAAAAATAATGGTAATACAGAACAGCAGCAGTACAGGTATGATCGTCGTCGTTCAGATTTAGAGTATGAGCGTATAATATGCAGTGCGGCTACTACTACTGCGACGACTGCTGCTGCTGCTCTTTAAAAAATAATCGGTAGTTTATTTTCTTCAAATTAAATGAAAAAAGTGTACCACCACCACCCCCACCATTTTTTTTCATGATTGAGCGTTTTCTTTAAAAAACGACAAGAAGCAACTGTACACGTATAAATTCTCAAGTAAAATGTATAATTTTTTAAGTAGGTACACGCTACTCGGCTCTCTTTATCATTCCGTTTTATAAGCGGATTTAAAGTACCCTGGCCTGTTGTGGGACGAAAAAGAGAGAATACGTCGTAGTCGTGGTAAAGGTACAGAAAGGCAATACAAAACTTGATAAAAATGAAACGAAGAGAAAACATTGATCACGATGATGGCAGAGTAATAACGATGAGGACGGTGAGAATTCGTGAAAAAGAGTATTTTTGCCAGTTCGGGAGGTCGAGTTTTTAGACAGGAAAAGGAACAGAAACCGGCCCAACGTGTCTTTTTTCGCCTCAAAAAAATTCAGTTTAAAACATGTTCAATATATATGTTTTTTGCCCATTTTAGTGTGGGAACTCACGAAAACTACTTTAAAAGTTGTACAGTATTTTTGTAGCAAACCAGAAAAAGAAGAGAAAAAAAATATTGCATAAGCTTGGAATTTCAGTGAAGTGTACAAAAGTAATGAGTCGCAGCAAGCGGGTAGGTAGTAGAAGTAGGCTCACAGGTACAATAGATGATGATAATCCAGGAAAGTTTTGGGAATTTATTTTCGTTTGTAAAAAGTAAATATAAAAGTAGGGGGAAGGGGGACAAGGAGGGGGGAGAGAATAAAGATGAAAAAAAAATTATTATTGTTGTTATTATTATGAAGTTGATGGTGGTATCGTGTGTATTTAATACATACAACACTACAAATATTAGCTGTTTTGTGAAGGAAACGCTGATAATTATACAGGTTGGACGATTTTTGTAAAAAAAAGGGAAGCGTTTCGTAAGATTTACACAAAATAAATCAGTAGAAGAGTTGCTAAATTGGAGTGTTACATATGCGTATACATGAGGACTATATGAACAGTCACTGAAGGAGCAACAAGTGGAGCTGCTTTTTTGGTGAAATTTGATCTCCTTGAGAATGTGGACGGATATACGGATATATTTTATGTTTGTTTTGTGAAGAACCAACTGGTAAAGTCGTTTTTGACTGCAATATCAATAATTGGTGATCACTAGAGAGCAAGATCAGTGATCACTGATCACTGATCATGCCTATTTTAAAGGGCTCTGTACTAATAAACAAGTTAAATCGAAATATCAAAGTAGCATGCTGATAATTACAAATTATACAGAAAGTTTGAGATGAATTTTGACCAAAATAAGGTATAGCAGTTGCCGTTAGATTTACATTTTGTAAAAAATATTTTTTTTTTAAATAAAGAGCACCAACTAATTCAGAAACAGAAATACGGCAACATGCTTTACACTATTTACACTACCCTTTTATGAAAGCATGCTGCCGTAATTCTGTTCTTGAATTTGAGGGGTTCTTGTTATTTTCATTTCATAAATAGAAAATAAAATAAACCTGCTGTAACTGTATAGCCTTAGATACGTAGCTGAAAATAAGGACTAACCATATATAAGCATGTACGGATATGTATATAATGATATAAGGACACCAAACGACCCCTACACGACCTTCCGTCACGGCCTAGTGAACAAGAATTCATTACCAAAAGCCTACTCCATCAAACTTACCGTTTCGGAATAATGGTCAAAACAACATAGACGACCCCTGGGGACCATTCAATCTAAAACTAAGTCAAACTTTGCAAAACGTCATAACTATACATCAGCTATCTGCACACCAACTTTCAGCTATGGTTGCCATTTGAAAATATTTTGCCTCCCAGT
>JAHZNB010003653.1:0-11894 GCA_027744295.1 Callyntrura guangdongensis
AACTTGTTTGCTGCATCACATTTTACGACTAGATATGCTCTGTCAAAGTTGAGTTAAAATTTTGAAAAACTCCAAAAAACGTGACCTTTTGAAAATGTAAAATTTTATGCCACTATTCTTCACCAAAAGCATCTTATGCCTAGAGTAGCATATCATTCGAACGCTCAGGAAACGCTCTATCAGCCGTCGTGCTTTACATGCACAGTGATTTAAACCACCAGAGATATTGATAAACGAAGAGATGACATTCTTTTTGATTACCTCTACGTATATCAATAAAATGAACGTCAAGTTTCAGATGAACTCATGATGACATAACAATGTTTACACGTAAATGTCAATCAGATATGTCAATCTAATGATTTTGCACATTCCATGTAGTTACTCGGACTACTTTGATTGTTTTTAGTGATATTTTTTATTACAAATGTAGACAAGTTTCTAGTAGTTGGGAGGACCCGAACCCCCTTCGAAAGCTCGTCGGGCTCGGTCTCGGGTTTCGGACGGTCTTCGGGCTCAACGCAAGAAATTTTTCTGCTTTTTCAAGTAGATTACAGAAAATAAAATTCAAAATAGGGTTATTAAATGTGTGGCACACTGGCACATAACGTTATGCAAATGCAACATTGCTCTATTGCTTGAAATGTAAAAAAATGCTGAGCACGGTGAAATAATACTTCAAAGTATATGGAACGCTCAGCAGAACACCGGAGGAGAAAAGGTACTAGCAGTGCTATCTACCGTTGATAGTTCATAAAATGTAAAGTGCAATCTCAGCAATTTGCCCCGCACAGAGTTTCAGCAAAACATGTTATAGGGCGGTGTAAGTTTAATAACGAAAAAGTTATGTTCAGGCACTGCATCACTGACGTATAATGAGATATCGATGTTTCTTCGATTCCGGAAGTCATCATCTTCAGTTGTCAGTAAAATTAACGGTCTCCTCTCGAAAAGTAAAATGAAGTTAATAATTTGAACTTTGTCATGCGATCATAAAGTGACTTATCGTTAGTTGTCATAAATCATCATGATAAAGATAAATAATAAACGTCTGATCAACTGTAAATTTATTATGCACATCTGTTATTTAGTGGCGTCAAAGTTAGTCAGACCGTCCATCATCCTAGGTATGCCAGTAGTTGCCATAAAAATTAATGATGATAATGATTTGATCTTGACCAAAGCTGGAATACACAGTTATGTATTACCAATTTTGTTCAAACTTGGCATACTTATACAAGTACCTATAAAGGTATCTGTGTACAAAAATTTAGGCCATATTTCGGGGTTTGAAGATTTACTTCGTCATTTTGTAGGTTTATTAGTTTTGAAACCAAGGTAACAGTTGTAACTTTATTGAATTCTTGTGGTACTCAATTTAACTGCATAAAACGTTAAATTTTAACATTCAATGTTCACTCGTCATCACCAACATACCAACTTCTTTCGTACTCTCCTCGCTCTTCGCGTAATGCAGAATAGGCTCTACGCAACCCCCATATGAGTGCGTTCCCAAATCTGCTACACTAACAACTATTGTTTTGCCTATAGCTATGTAACGGTAAGTCCGATTGAGATGGGGTTTTCATTTGTGAACTCGCAGTGAAAAAGGCTATATAACAAATACCGCTGGTAGTGGACATCCTTATTCCTTATATCCATATACGTTATTTATTTTCAGCTACGTATCTGAAATTGCTTACAGCAGGGTTATTCTTTTACATTCAAAAGTTAACGCGAACGATCCAACAAAACTAAAACTGTGAAGTCTAACTCAGGTATGTTGGTATTACTTGGTATTAAATTAGCGACTGATTGGTCGGGTTTTGAACTGTTTCAATTTTGGGAGACATGATAATGATTACATTTTGTACATTTGAATTTGTTCACTTTGTACATGTGTCTTTCTCGGATCTTCTGACTTGTGCCACACCGAACGGAACTTTTCTCTACATTTACGTTGTTTTATTCTTCGCCAAGTTTGTTAAGCTTTTATACCTATACTAAGTTTCACGAACTGCGACAGAAAGTGAAAGTTTAAAACTGATGATTTATTCAAGAAAATGACGAGCAAACATGCTACTACCTTCTGGACTGGTAACAGTGTGATGGATGAATATACATACATACTGTGGGCGATGAATGATGCATACATGCTTTTGCAAAAGTAAATGACAGCTTCCTTGTAATTTGATGCACTCTAAAATTGGAGGTGATCACCGATAGAATTACCAAAATGTCTTCGCGTGGAATTGAAGCCTTTCACTTGCTGATTACGGTGACAACATGCACTAGTGCTTTCATCATTCAACGCTTTCTTTTAATGTAAGAGGCTTAATATAGACTAAGACGATATTCCTGAAGGCTGTTAAATTATGAAATAAAGCTTTCAGACATCAAAAGACGTGCAAAAACTTCAAGGAGTTTCTTATGTTAAAGATTAATAAACAAAATTAATAATTATGTCACTTTTCTTAAAACAGTAATATAGTGTATGTGTCATTAGTGCAACTAAGCAAACGCTTTTCCTTGTAAAATGAGGATTTAAGACATGGGGAAAGCAAGAGTGAAAGCATCCGATTGCTGGAAATCCTGCAAGCAGAGAGTTTAGAAAGGCGACACAGAGTGATTAACAATAAAATACGCGACCAGAGTTGGTCGGGCTACAGGAAGCCAAACAACTTTAAACCTTTGAAACAACTTTCGCTTGGTGGGTGTAGAAGACAAAAGCAGTACAGCCATGTCAATGTCTAATGTCCATGTGTGACAACTTTCAACCAAAATGGTTAAAGTTAATATTCAGACCCTCAAATAACCCCCTGAGGGTCATCCAAATTTACATCAAGTATATCATAGAGATACCATTGTCCTGTGTATTTGGGGTTGCTTGGGGCCTGTGTCCAAATTTGTGCTTTAGGGGTAATTTCTGCTGTGGGGATATGTACATGTTTGTTTGAGTGCGTAATTCTCAGCCAGTCATTGTTAACAATTTAAAATAAGCGTGGCAATTTCCCCTTTCCTTAGCGTTTATATGTTTCCGAGCCGTTCTAACTGTATAAATCAACCAATCACAGACATCCTAGACCAAAAAGTCACTAGCGATTTTGTAATATGTTAAGATTATTCAGTTTATGTCCAACACGTCATGTAAATATTTTGTACGTGCACAAACCAAGCAGCGAGGTTGCGTATTTACTGATTTGTAGAAGAACTAGGTAGCCCGATGCACGCAGAAAACAAACGTGGTTACGGCATAAATGCCAAAAGGCCCATCCTATATTACTCCCTACCAATCGTTATTACTTCCCATCGAGTTTAATTCAATCGTAATTAATTCCAGTCGTAATTCCTCCCGATCTTAGTTCACTCAAATCATAATATCCGATAATTTTAATTTCCGTCAATTGCAGTCCCATCCATTTAAAAGTTGGTTGGAGTGGCGATATTGGGAGTTTTTGGGACGTATGCCCCTTTCCCATGTTAAAGTAAAATATTGGGACGTATGCCTCCAATAACATGGAAAACTAGTTTTTTAAAATTTCAACTCACCTTCCAACTCACAAAATTGGGACGTATGCACCGTTCCACGTTAAAGTAAAAATAGGGACGTATGTCAAATAACATGGACCGCCATATTACAATAGGCAGAATAGGGACGGACGGTATAGTCAAGTTGCGTGTAAATTGGTGTCCGTCCCTATTTTTACTTTAACGTGGACAGCATATGAATGAGTTGTAATTTGGACGGTCCATGTTATTTGGCATACGTCCCAATTTTTTATTTTAACGTGGAACGGTGCATACGTCCCAATTTCGTGAGTTGGAAGGTGAGTTGAAATTTTAAAAAACTAACTTTCCATGTTATTGGAGGCATACGTCCCAATATTTTACTTTAACATGGGAAAGGGGCATACGTCCCAAAAACTCCCAATATCGCCACTCCAACCTAAAAGTTCATTCCAATCGAATCATAGTCCCGCCAATCGTAGTTCCAAAATGGCAAGGGGTAAAATGCTGATTTTTGTCTTGTGTATTTAATAGACGCCTTTACCTTTTGTCCATTCTAATTTATTTCATGCATTTATGTGCACTATGTGCCTTGTTTTAAAGGTCAAAGTTATATTAAAAATACGGCCTATCACCTATGCCAGAATTAGATTTTAGGTCCACCATAAGAAAATGTACGGTCGACCGTATATTTGATATGCTAGGCTTCGTCCATCGGACAGACAGCAATTTTGTACAATGTTTAGGATTTGTGTACTCTAATCACACTATCACACTAAAGTCCCGAACAACGTTATACTTGTATTTATGCTAAGGCGTATATCATTTTCCTCGGCGTGACGTGACCTTGACTCGTAGATTCTTACCCTTACCCTTGACTCGTTGTGTTGACTAGTATATTACAGTATAGACAGACGAAAAATTGTTGCCATACAAACGCACCACCTGGTGTTAGAAGAGTCTTTTGTTAATAACTCTGGTCCATGACCTCCGTTTGAAATGTGAGTATTTCTAAACGACTCGTAATTGCTCGGGCTACACCATATATCAAATTGATGCCATACAAAGACGCCACCTAGTCGTAGAACCTTCTTTTCTTAATGTTTGGTCCCGACGCTCCGTTTGAGACGGAATTTTCGCCAATCGACTCCCAAATAAGTACTCTACCTTAGCTTTCTCCTACAACTTAACAAGTTTTATTCTTGGCCTTTAAGAGTTATTTTTTATCATCGTTCTTGTTTACTTTACTTTCCTTTGATACGTGTTTCATGGTTCACTACTACTGTTTTAACGAGCGTTGAATATAAAAGGTTACATAAAACCAAACAAGCCTTTAATCAATTTAATTAGAAAAGTACATGTTAATGCACGCGTGTGCCCAAATTGAAGGTCGCAGATGATTCAACAAACACATTTCCCCAGTATATAAAAAAATATCATCCTCTCAAAAAAGAAGTTAAAAAATCAGAGATTCTTAAATTCAATTTGGCGTTTTGATTGAAATCTATTGACTCGTAAATATTCCTAGGCATATATCCTTGTGACATAAAAGGAAATTTTTGTACAATTGGTTGACATCCCATTGGAAGGTGCAGAAGCTAACTCAACCACACTCATTTGAAAAATAATGCTTATTTCATTTTTTTAAAATTATACTATCAGGACTCCAAATTTTTTTTACCACATTCTTAAAGAACTGTTATAATTTTTTATTTTAAATATTTGACTGAGGCACTATAAAAGCTTGTCCGTGCTTGTTTATAATACCGTGCATGAGTGGCACAAAAACCAACCAGTGTTAGTAATGTCAGATCTAGTAGATTGACATTTTGATATATGCTTTATATAAAATAAGATAAGTTGAGAGACAACATTTAGGAACTAACACTATAGTTTTAGCTGGATCACTACTATTGACTCACAGTTGGGTATCAGTATCTACTGTAGTAGCGAAAATACTGAAGTACCAGTATTAGTACTTCTTCTTAGCCGTGGGCCGTGTGGCCTACCTTAGTATCTACTGTAGACTGCATTTGTAAAAATACTGCAGTATCAGTATCAGTACCATTTTCGGTACTGATACAATTTCTAAATGCCTACCGGTACTGGCAAAATACATGAATACCCAACTGTGTATTCTATATATTATATTGACTATATTGAAGCGTGGCTGACGTACACTTTTCCTTGGAGGTTAATATTGTTTGTTGGTAAGATGAATAACTACACACGCACACAGTTCATTTTTTTTCTTTGTCCATTCATGTATGAAATTTTAACGGGACTCATATGGTATCCCATTATATGACGTCCATCTTTTAATGAGAAAATGACGCGTAATATGATACCAGGATGAGCTGTAATTACATGGAATAAAAATTAAACTTAAAGAGAACTGAACATTGGACGTACTGTTTGGCGTGTGCTATTATGGATGTCAACGATTTACTAGGTACTGGTCTGTAACACCATTGTCTATTGAAATTTCTATATTTGTCTGAATAGCCCGGCACAGTGTCATTGTGTCATCCACATTTGTTTCCTGTTCCACGGAATATGATTTAAAGCGTGAATTTAAAACTTAAATTGAAGGGAGAATTTCAGTGTAACATTAGTTTGAATCCGGGTTTCGGTTCAACATCAGACCGTGCAATTGGGGATGCAAATGCAACTCAATCTAATTGCTAAGTGCAACCATGTCAATCATAGGTTTTCGGAAATTTTGATTGTTTAATTGATTCTCAGATGACAAGAAACCCTGCATACGGTTTTCCTCATAGCATAGCATACGGTTTTTTCCTCATAGCATATTTTTCTAATAAAAAAGGGGGACTTCACCTGTCATGTATTGATTCTAATAGGGATGTAATAATAATAATACATGTTAGATATGCGTGGAGACAGCTTCCAGAGCTGAGCTGACATCGGTCACCGACCTACATCATAACTGAAATTTCGTCATACAACTTGCAACGATGGCAGCTTTGTACGTGCGCGCTACCTATTTACCTTTGCAAAACATCCAATAACTAGTTTCACCCTCAAATCTTGTTGAAGGTATCTTTGTTGAACATATGGCTCTCAAACCACAAAGACAAGCCCAATGTTATTTTAAACTTGAAAGTGACCAACCAACCGTGCCGCTGATCTTTTTATCCCGGTGGTAAAGTACGTGGTTGATGATAACGATGCACATGGAAACAAGACTTCAATCAAGTTTAAAAGGAATGAAATATTCAAGTGTTTTTAAATTCACAAATATTTCAGCAGCGTAATGAGTTACTGTAATCAGACTCAGACTTATCTTTGAAATTTGAATTGCGTATTACAAAAGCTTAATGAAATAGTTGAAGTTTCTCTGTATTCTGTACAGTAACAAATGATGTATTGTACTACAACTACTAGTGTACTATAATTTAATTATAGCACTCAATTCAATTCCCTGTGGGAGTGTATATTTTTGTTTAAGGAGTCTTATGTCGTCTGGTTTCATCAGGGAGAACTCCTGCAGAAAAGGGAAGTTTAAAATTCTGGATATGGCAAGCCAAGATGTTTTTACCTTACATTACTACAAGGAAAATGTTAACGTTCATTCAAATCGTATTATTGAGGGGCATAGAATGATGTCGTAGCCCCTCAGCTCCTTTCAGTCAAAAGGGAAGTTCCTCGTTAATTACTACTTTGACTATTACAAGAACTATAGGGGTTTATAAGATCATACAATGTACTTCTTAGAGACTTTAGTAAATCTGCTAAACAAGCCCACACATGTTAAAAGTTTGCTTGTAAAACAAAACGAGAAGCGTGTAACGCTAATTTGCAACTACTGAAAAAGTCGACCCCCGCCGAACTTTGACGCCCCCTGGGGGTCGAAGGTGTCAACTATTTTGGGTCCAACTTTGCAAAACGTCATCACTATTCATTATGTATCTGTTCACCAAGTTTCAGATATGGTTATTTTAAAAAATTTGTTACCCCCCGCTGACCCCCAGGGGGTCTACCCCAAATTCCCATCTTCGAATTCATAAAAGCTATTGATCATACATACAGACAGACAGACAGGAAGACAATCTCATTAACTACTAAATACTTTTTCAGTAGTTAATAAACTCTGGTAAACTGTAAAATAGGACCAGACATCCATTATTATGTACATCATGTATGTGTACATTTTGATTGTGCTTACGTTGCATGACACAACACTAAAAAGCTGCAATTTTCTCTGCCCCTTCCGTGTAAGGAGGGAAAAGAAAAGTTTCCAGGCGTAGGTGAAGTAAAGCCTTTAGTTAGTACACAACTTTTTCGAAATTTTGAATATTTTGAGGGACTTTCAACATTCAATTCGGCTAGATTTTCTCTATAACATATGTCAGTTTCAGAATTTTATGACACCGTTAAGTCACTCGGCCGCAGGCTCAAAGCATGAAATTCTCATCGTTACTTCTGTATCTGGGGGGCCAAAGGCGTCAACAAAATTGGACCAAACTTTGCAAAACTTCATAAGTATGTATTATGTAACTGTACACCAACTTTCAGCCATAGATCATGTGTTGAAATTTTAAATGACCACCCGATGACCCCTAGAAGTTTAACTCCAAATGCCCATCTTCGAAGTTATTCGAGCTATTGACCATACATATCGATTGGTTAAAACAGAGTTTCAAAATTCCTTTTCCTTCAAGAGTTATCGTGCGCACGGCCGGACACGATGGAGGACTCTTATATAGTACCAGAGGTCTAAATAAAAGAATGGCCTAACGCTTCAGGTTTACTGAAAACTTTATCTGTTTTGGGCTGCGTGCGACGTAACCGTAACCATGAGGCAGGTTTACTTTACTACCCACCCGGTTATCTAACAACCAGTTCACTCCACAAAACTGAAGACGTTTACGTAAAGCGTGAATTTAAAAATTAGAGGGCATCAGAATTGTCTTGTTTACTGATGGGCGGATGTTTCCATAATACAACTACTGGTATCAAAGGAAATTTTGCAAGGCATATTTTTGCGACAATTCAATTCTACAGTTAAATATGTTTGCCTAGTAGAAAAAGGTGGGATTTCCACGTCAAATTTAAAGATTTATACTGTGCTTGTTTGTGATGATGAGATTTTATTGCATTTGAATTGAAAACTGTGTAAGTATGGAGACGGAGACGTTTTACGCTGCTGTTTTTTTTTTTGTTTTTTTTCTGTGCGAAATAAAACTGTTACTGGGTTTTATTTTATTAAGAAAGTGGAGGCTGGCACTCGACTGGTGGTGACATAATGTTGTTCTTGTACTTACACTTGTGTTCTGTGTATCCCATATATCTTTTACATTACCACAGCTGCAACTTTCTTGTCACTTTCCTCATTTTGGAGTAAAATGAGACCCTATTTCTGCCAAGTATTCTTGACACTGACACTGTTTCTGCTGAATGGCTTTTATATTTTGTATCAGTGACCCTTCTTGTTGGGCCAAAACGCTTTTAGCTTTTACAAGATATTTGCTTTTAGCATATTGTGTGTATAATATGCAAAAGTCTGCAATATTGTATGGCACGATGCTGGAAAAGTTTAGAAATACCGGCGACAGCTGCTCTGGTTTATTCATTGAAGAGTTCAGGAGACAGGCATTTTTGATATTCTTCAAAGCAAAAAGGACACAACGACTACTAAACTAAAGGGAACAAGGGAAGGTTGATTTTTTAGAATAAAAATTGTTCTTTTTTCTTTTAAAGTATGTCGAGTAGTTTTTCTCCACTGACTCTTACTCCTTCAATCATTAGAATACTGTACTCTCTCACCCTTTACCTTTTTGTCTACCTGAATTGAAATTTACAAGCTATAAGACAGGAACAAACGCTTTTGAGCAAGCTTCTCATGCATGCTTCACAGCGCTCTTTTAGTAGTGTTTACACTAACCCTTATTGAAAATTTAGTTGAGCGTTTTTTTTTCAATTGCAAAATATGTGGCGTTATCCTTTTGCTGCAAGGTAAAACGAGAAGCAAAATTAGAGCGTGGTTGTGTTCGGATCCAGGAAAAAATCACCATAACTAAATCTCAACGAAAGTTCGGAAAGTTTCTTACCACTGTTACAGTAGTTTTTTGCCCTTTCCAACTGGATTATTCAGGTGAAGCATTTCGTTAAAAACTGTAATTAAATATGTTAGCACTAAATTTGGAGAAAATATTAGTAGTGAAAATCTCTTTAAATTGGATAATTCAAATTCCTAATATCACGTTAAAATGATTGTTTATTACAAAAAAATATTTACAGCACCAAATCTTGCAACAGATTTCCCAGCTGACATAAAATATTGTTGCATCGTTACAAATCATGGTGGATTTTTGTACATCTTGCTTTGATTGTAGTCATTTGCAGTTTGGGGAAATTTTCCAAACTTTCACAACGGTCACACGTTACACATGTGACTTTTTGTAGTACTTTGTTTTCTGGATTTTTTCAATGGATGATTTCACGCTACTAGTACTACTGATATTCCCGTTTTATTGGAAATTGAAAGCGTCACTAAAACTTGTTTGATGTTATCTACCTTGACATCTTCAAACTATGTTTTTTCGCATTTTTTAATATTAAAACAACATCAAAAGGTTGGAAAGTAAGTAAGGTTGAAAGTGTCTAATGAAAACGCCCATACACAGCAGTTATGATGTTAAGTTATTGTGCAACTGCCGCCGCAAGGATAGGATCTTCACTCAACTAGAAGTTCAACTGTCACCATGTGAATTAGGAATGAGACCTACTGTTTGTATATGAGTTTAGCGTAAAGTAGAGTAAATGCTTTTAAGCACACCACTGTAAACGGAGTGTTATTGCTTGGGACAACCTGCAAAATTCACCCGTGCCGTCGTGTTAGCTTTCTACCGCGATCTTTACATCATTAGTGGGTGTAATGGAAAATGAATATTTTCCACCTTTTTTATGTATTGAACGGTTTAAATCCAGTGGCATCCAACCTAAATAGCACAACTCCATGGTACTTAGCTTTTGACGTGGTTGCTCCCTGGTGTGGGCGGACTTCATTAGCTGCTCATCCATTTTGTTTTGTTTTCGGGTCCTTTTTTCTGGTGACTGATGACACTGAGCCTATTGTCAAGTGACGAAGTCATTTAATAACTTCACGTTGTTTGTCCGTCTGTCTGAACGGACAGACGGACAAACAACGTGACTTTTGACTTGAAATTTGCCTAATAGCCAACTGAATGAAAATGAGCTTATTTTCGGGATTTTGGTTTAAAGGTATTTTATGACAACGATTGGTATTGGTATTATTAGTGTTAACCGAATTCCGTCTTTAACTGTCTACTGCAATTTGCATTCTTAGGACATGGTTAGTTGATGGTTGTTTGTCGTAAGAACTTTGCTTTAAACTTGGTGACATACGAACTGTGACATTTTTTTTACATAAGATTAGATACGATACGGCGTATTTATTTACGAGAAATATAATTTCACTGATATATTTGGTTGTCCATTGTATAATATAATACCTCAACCGAACGTAGCATTCAAGTAATGTACAGCAAATTTAGCAGCAAAAGTTGAAAGTGTTCCTACTTCGACATAAAGCAGAAAATGACAACGGCGACGTAGTAGCACAGCAAGTTGCATATGAAGAAATATAATTAACAAAAATTATATAAACAACAAAAATTATATAAACAACAAAAATTAGCACACGTACGAAATCCAATAATTTTAACATTTCTTGTTTGTGTAGCATTTAAAGTATTTATTTAATATTATCATAATCATATCAAGTGAATGGTAAGTTGGCGACATTTATAAGGCGTTTTGACGGGATTTGTTTGTTGAAGATGTTTAGAAATTTGTAAGCATTAGATTTATCAATCTCGCTGGCGGTGTTGGTTCTTATATTAGTTAGTATAGTAGTTACTTATAACAACGAAAAAGATTCTAATCCCTAATTTGCAACTACTGAAAGATTCGAATGGGTGAATCTTCAGCGTAGCCATAAACGATTATGGTGATGATGAATTGACCTTTGACCCCTGTAGGAAGGCACAGTTATGAGGAGGTACTTATAAAAGTATGCCAAGTTTGAGCCATAGTTGTTATGTTAAAAGTATAAAAATAAAAGGGGGTCACCTGTGTTTACCCCAAGGAAGTGTCACTGATATGCCATGCTGAGATATGGTATAGCAACTTAGTCGATTGGAGAAAACTTCATCCTAAACGAACTTACTGTTTCAGAGTTATGGCCGAAACAATTTTTAAAGTTTAACGCCCCCTGGGGTTCAGATGGGTCAATCATTTTGGGCCAAACTTTCCATTATGTATCTGTATACTAACGAGGGGACATCGGAGGCTGTCCGACGTAGAATTGCCTCATATTCTGGTCAACTAATACTCTAATGGAG
>JAHZNB010003654.1:0-74772 GCA_027744295.1 Callyntrura guangdongensis
TAGTTAATAACTGAGGCTTCCAGTTGTGGTCAAAGCTCAATTCATCACCACAACTACGCTTCATAGCATACCTAGTTTGATTGAGTTTGACGTCAGCAGAGATGCATTGTACAACACAGCAATGTTATTCATTGATTTGTGCTGCTGTGTAGTAACAAAAAATACAATAATAAACAAAATTTAAAATTTAAATTACAAAGACTTCTATTGCAAGTTTCCACAAACTTTATTTGATCATCTCTTCTCCAACATTGCCGATCCGGTTAGCATCAGAGGCAGACAATACGTTCAACCTATTTGCTCGAACTACTATTGTTTGTGAAAGCCCACACTGTTTTTACAACCACTTACATCACCAATGTGGAAAGTAGTGACAGTGATGACGATATGATGAACCATATATTCCTCCTACATACGATTTACGAAATAATTTTCTGGCCTACACTCAGACTCAACATCAGTAGGACTCCAGCAATGAAGTTTGTGATATAGAGTGGATTGTACTTTTTTGTATTCGAGTATCACACTCAAGATATTAATATTTTTGTGAGATCATTGCTATCAGTCAAGTTTAATGGCTTATAAGCATTTACAAAGAATATTTGTGCTACAAATTAATTGATTCCGCATAGTTGACAATTTTACTTGAAGTTTTCCTGTTAATGAAAGTAAACGTGTAGTACTAGTGTAATGACGGCCATTAAATGGCACAGATGACAGTAAATATTTTGATGGCAGTGATTAGACAGTGATTCGAAACAGCTGTAAATGCCCCCTCATTTAGAGCTTGTATTTAAATGAAAGTCATCATAATGAGTCACGACCAGATGCATGAATGAGTGCTGAAACGGTGGAAACGAAAGAATACAAAAATTTTATTCTGTTTTGTGAGGTAAATAATTTAATAAATAATACAGTTTTGCCAATCAGGGTGTTTACAAAATCATAAAGTTATGTTAAAAGTTTACGTAAGAAATTTGGTGTTGCTTAAAAAGACGATTAAGAATTTTAACCGGAGTGAACTCATGTAGAGTCAGAGAACGAGAGAGAGAGATAGTCTTGTTCAACCGTTATATTATTTAATTTCATATATACTGTGGGTTTTTATTGTAGCCGTGGCTGAACGCTTATACATGAATCACCAGCCTGCTGATACGACGAGCTATTAATTAAACTGTCAGCAACTGATCGACCAAGAATCACGCTAGTGATACTGGACGCACCAGGAAATCGACAAATTTCTGAATACATGTCCGACACAAAGCGTTTAAGTGATTTTAGTAGCCTTTTACTTTGAAAAGAAACTTTTCTTGAGGACCAGACTAACAATTGAATTCGAACCAAAACTAGAAACGAAGTTAAATTTCATACTTTTAAACTGTGATTGACGTTACCAACTGGAATTGTAACTGAAAAGATGACGGTTATGGAATTTTTTGGATGCACATTCATTGCATTTGGCCCTCCATTTGCAATGTTTTACTATACCATTGCCCCTGATGCGGTACGAATTATTATTCTTATAGCCAGTGCGTTCTTTTGGCTGTTGTCACTGCTACTGTCATCAATTTGGTGGGCAATAATCACACCTCTGAAAGAAACGTTAGTGTTTGCAGTAGTGTCATCAGTTATTTTCCAAGAAATAATGAGATTCTTAGTATATCTTCTACTAACAAAAGCTGAAGGGGGCCTGAAGCGTGTCACTGATTCGAACACGTCGTTGGTGGATAACAAGCATGTCCTTGCTTATGGTAAAGTATATACTTAACACTAATAAGGATGCGGATGTATGTATGTGCTAATTACTTCGCTTTGAATTTACATAGCTGATGAGGACTTTTGTCTGCATTTAGTTTCAGGGTTAGGTTTTGGAATAATGAGTGGCGCTTTCGCCCTCATCAATGTATTGGCAGACTCTGTAGGACCTGGCACTGTTGGCTTGAGAAGAGATGGTGATTCTCCAATGTTTTTCGTTACATCTGCAATCACAACGCTTTGCTTCATTCTACTTCATACTTCATGGAATGTGACGTTCTTTCATGCTGTGGACAAAAGAAACTACGTTCTAGTTGCCTCAGTTGTTGTTTCACATATGATTGCATCCCTATTAGTAAGTTTTTTTCAGACATCCCTTTCATAACTTTAACTGATAGCTTAAAATAATTGTTTACTGTGATTTTCACTTTTACAGACCCTTTTGAACAAATATCAACTGTATTGGGTATCAATCCCACCAAACTATTTAATTTTAATTCTAAGCATATGGCTGGCATTCAGAGCTGCTGGTGGCGTATTCAAATACGACGATTTAAGGAGACCTGTGGTACCACCTGTGACACTCAACGTAGCAGATTAGTACTTATAAAAATGTACGTTTAATTTATTTTGTTAGATACAAATTGTCTTGAAAATTGTACTAACTCCCTCGAAAGTTAGTGCTGGTTGAAAGACTGGATGTAGTTCGAAATAGAGTAACAACTTTGATGAAGGCATGCCTTTAAGGAGAGTTGTTTCAACGCTAGGCAGTTTATGACTTCTGCTGACCCATTTATTTGCTACTTAAGAACATCGTCTCGTCCAAAGTATCAAGGTAGTATGCGGTGGTACAGACAGACATACTACTTTTGACCGATATTCATTTAGTGTTATTGTCAACCTTAAAAACTGTATTATGATATTTATTAATTACGATATTACGATCCATGATTATGATTTCAAGTTATTCCATTATTGTCGCTGTGCAAAATATGTGAGTAGTAGAGTCCTGAATATTTTTGAGAAATAATAAAAATAGTGATATACTATATACCCATGCTATTGTAATGATTAACTTACATTTTTTATTCATTATGCTAAAACTTCTGATGAAATGCTGAAATAAAAGTACACGTTTACAAATATACAACAAACTATAGGATAATTTTTAATTTCTGTGGATATGAAATTGATGTATTGAAATATGAAGGTTGCCTTGTTGACTGATGTTGACAGTATGTAGGCAAGTAGTGTAGTGTGTAAGCTGTGGTGACAACGGAGCTTCATTAGATGTATATTCAAAAATGTTAGTAAATTATTATGTGTGATTTTTTAAGTGTTTACACTACCAATATTACCAGAATAATCACGGTATGAGATACGAGCGGATTTTTAGTTATCATATTAAGATAAGTTGTTTTGTGTTAGAATTAAAAAGAATAGTATTGGAATGTTTAGTCTATTTTTAATTTACAACTCTCTGTGAAGCGTTATTGTCTATGGTTAAGCTTAACAAACTTGTTCGTACTCTGACAATTTTTCTAATGCTATCAAAGTTTGCTTTAGTTGATAGTCATGTTTTGGGTACGTACTATATATTTATTAATATTATTAAGTAGTTACACTTCGTGAATGGATGCGATTTCTTCTTCAAAGCCAAGCGCAGTACTTTCACCAATCTAAAAATTGTCTACGAAATAAATATTTAACTGTCGTGTTTTCAAATATTGTAAGAGGATTGTCGCGAGTGGACAAAATTATTCGAAACTTTCAAACAACTTACCTGTACTAACAACTAACCTTAACATTTAATAAACATATTTCTAGTTGATGAGTGGCACATTTAAATATAGCAAAAATTTTGTTACCAAACAGTTGATATACTGACGAGGAATAAATGCAACTGTGTGAAACATTGCCCTTAAACATTAAAATCGTCGTTTGTCTTTAAAAAATTACACACGCACGGTACGGTTGTTTAATCAAATGCTGGTATGGTGGAAATTCGTAGTGCCGGTAGGTGCGACGTTACGAATAATGCATCATACAATGTTAAATGACAATGATATCATATTTGTGAACTACTGCTGCTGTTCCCAGAACTTTTGCCAATTTTAGCCCTTCTTACAGTGAGTTAACGTGCATACCTAAATTGCGAACGACAGTTACTAAATCTATTTTTATTTCTATACACATGAGATTGACAAATTTGTTTTCAGGAGCAGAAATACATAAATTTATCAATATGTATTTCATATTTAGTTTGTTTTAAAACCATTGATTTTTACGAAGCATGCTGGCGAGAAATCGATACAGTATGGACATTGACCAGACGGTCGAGCTTTGTCAGTAGTGTGTGGAGTATGAATTGTAATGTAACCTGTGTAATAAATTAGTCGTAAAAACCCAAACATCCCAAAGATATTTTCTTACCTTGTTTGCCGCTTTCCGAATCAGTCCATGAATTTGCATGAATTGTTTCAAGAAGATGCCAAATTGAAAGCATCGTGTACAATATAATAATGAGACTTTTCAAACAGTAATAAATAATTAGTAACGAATTTTTTAATGCTGTCGATACACAAAAATGGCGTATTGTGTTGAGCATTTTATTAAGAACTTACTCGTCGTGTAGTGTGCAAAAAGTCACATTGTGCGTAATAAATTAAAGATTTCAATATGACCTTGAAAATACATACGTTTAACACAACTGTTGTTATTTCTTATAACATACTGTGTATAGTACTTAGCTTTCACACAGGCACATAACAGAATTTATTACAACTGATTTCTTGTCGATATATAATGTAGGCCTTATGTGAGGAGTTAGGACCTAGATTGACTTATTATCATTCATGATATAATGGGTTCCGGCCAGCAACTAAATCGTACATATATATCTACAAATAAAAGGGTTTTAGGATCGAATCGGAAAGTAAGTTAGTATTACGTCATGACCGCGGCAATATTTGTTTAGTCACGGTCCATCAATCTATTTATTGTTACTGGTTCTAATGTGTCCGCACAGTTACAATTCAAAGCAGAATTAAGTGATAAAGCTGTGATGTATTTACAGCACACCGATTATTCGTTTTATACACAGACCCTCTGAAGACATCAAGGACATTCAATGCAGCCGTTTCTCTTAATTGTTTTAGAATGTAATGTTTCTCAGCATTCACGAGTCCTGCGATCGATTGCCTTGCATTTCAATAATTACCCGGGGAGAAATGCTTGTGGAAATTACTCACAACGACAAAGTCCCGAAACTGTACTTGTTGTATCCCAGAAGCAGATCGTGTCATTGGTTTTGCTGATTTTACCCTTCTGCAAACCAGATCGTCGCCCATTTTAAAGTAGTCAGAATTTTTTTGGGGAATTTTAGCAGTTTTTGTTCTGTGATACCAAAATAAAGCTCAACTTTAAACACGAGTCGTTTTAAAGTTAAAATACATCATTTTTTTAAATGAATTTTTTTACCGTTTTCGTCCTAGATTTCGACAGTCCACAGACACTTCTTTTTCGGCATCCTCGACAGCCCTCTTTATTAGCGAAGTAATGTACGGGTCTCTGCTAGGAGGGACGTAATCTTTGGTTCTTCGCTTTGGAAATTCTGGATGCAACTGCAAAATATTTTCATCTAAATAATGTACATTATCAACCATGTGGACAGTGCCTGTTTCCGACAAACTGTACAGTGGCGTTTTCGTCATTCGGTTAATAGGTGGCCGTTGCAGCACAAAATTTGAGTTTAAGGAAGCTAGTTTATACTCGTCCATGGGCTTGTCCCAAATTATCCTGGACTCAATCATCTTTCGAGATTGGTACGGAATGAAGTTGTCGATTATCATGCGCTTCAGTGAAAATTCCCTGCATTGACAAATAGAAAGGAACATTAAATTCTGTTTTGTTAACCTGTACAGAAAAATTGGCACCTACTTTTTAAGCTCCAACAAAATATTCTCCAACTCCTTCATTGTGTTCACATGCTCATCATTGGCGGAGGCCAGCTCTTCTTTGGAGAAATACAATTTCTGGCTGAGCTTCTTGAGTTTTTTGGTTTTCGTATGGAGCTCAGCTTCCAAAGATTCTGCGTTGCTCCTTAACTCTGTAGTGGTTAGTTCGTTCTCTTGCAGCTTTCGTCGCATCTCCTCATATCTTTCCGTTTGCTCAGCGAGCTCTTGTTGCTTCGCTTGAATCAGCTTTTGCTGCTCGTTCGTGTGATCAACGAGACTTTTTCCTCCAGTCAAAACCTTGCTCTCTAACCACTGAATTTTTTCTGACAGTTTTTTGCACTCGTCCGCAGTGTTCTTTACGAGACACTGTGTTTCATCAAGTCGTTTGAGCAACTTGTCCTTTTCCTCCTTCACAGTTTTACTGTCATTGAGGAGCTCCGTACGCCTGTCATCCAATTGATTCATAATATCCTGAGGGTCTGCACTAGGGTCAACGCCATAAGGTGCCAATAAGGAAGCCAGTTCTTTCAGTCGTTGTTCCTCTATTTGTTTCAATTGATCGCTAGCGCTGCTGCTAGAGTCCGATGCGGTGCTGGATGCTGTGTGTGCACGACTTGAGCGAGTTCGCCCAGTGTGAGCTCTACTCACACTTGAGGACTCTTGTTGAGACCGTTGAAGCATTTCCGCTTGCTTAGCCTTCTTCTTGTCAAGTTCTGCCCTCAACCGTTCGATCTCTTCCTGGTACTGTCTCAACATAACACCATGTTGATCTTCCTTATCACGTACACCTATGAAAAATCAAACGATATAGTTCAATATCTCGTGTTCTTAAACTTGAATGGAAACAAGCCTTCCATTTGTATTTAAGTATGTGCCACTTTTACCCTCCATGGTAAATGTTTTGCCAGTTCCGGTTTGCCCATACGCAAATATTGTTCCATTGTATCCTTCCAAAACAGAATCTACTAGTGGACGGAACGCATCGTCGTAAAGCTTCTTTTGTGGAATTCTGAAAAAAATATAATACCATTATCGAGATATTTAGCTTTAATAATCTTAGTTTAATCTATATAGTCATATCGTGAAATTCCGCTATACATATTTTAAATTTACCTTTGATCAAAAACAGAATCAAACGCAAAAATTTTCACTTCCGGAACATTGCCAGCATTGGAATACAGGGAATGTGTTGATGTTGCTGATTGTGGTCTTTTCACCTCAATTTCACACGTTTGCAGATTTACATTGACAACGCTGTACAAAAAAGTATACACACGATTTATTTCATCTTCTGTCGTTTATATCATGTATGAATTCTAAAGATGCATGTGATTGTCATTATATTTACCATTCATGGCCCTGACCCAGCTCTCGGTTACTCATTGGACGGCATCTTACTATGACTTTCACTCGTTCAGAGCAAGAGGACGAAGAACTTTTGCTCATTGCAGAAGTAGACGTGTGCATTATTGGAGCTGATGTTACCCGCATCGTGCTTTGACTGAGATGCAGTCCATCTGCATCCTCGGCAGCTTCCTCAACTCTGCTGTATACAGCACGACTGTAACGACCAACTAGCTGAGTTGACTCGTCTGTCTTCACTTCCTCCTCTTGATCATCTTCGCAACAAGTCTCAATATTATTGTTATTAGTATTATTACTACTACTCTTATTGTTATTGTCGCTCTTCATATTCTCAAAGGACACGTCCTCTTCCACCTCGTAGATGATTGTGTCCTTCTCCACCTTACCCTCCATACTTCTTGACACTGCGGTACTGTTCGACTTGGTGTAATACTTGCTTGGTACGAGTTCAGACGTACTGATAAACATTTTCTCTTGTGTTTCTGCACTCTTAAAACCCGAATCGTCATCGTTGTCAAACTGGTTAAGGTGATGATGATGCCGGTGATGTTTTTGATTGTCAGAACCAACTTCTTCTTCGCCCCATGCCGTGGTTGTTGATTTTATCAGCGACGTTTGAAACTTCATTTTGTCGTCATCGCTCCCACCGTCACCAATGGTCTCACTCAACGACGGCGGTACAATCCGCATTGGTTTAACCTTTCCAACTTCACGGTGTTTGGTACGGACCTTGATCTCTCCATCCATTGCAGATTTGCTAGTGGTGCTAATTGTCTTTGTGTCGATATTATTATCAGTGTTGTTCTCATCGTTGGATGCGAATAAATTAGCGTGTTTACGTGTTTTGCTCCCTTTGCTGCCACTACTTCCACTACCACTACTGCTATGTTTATCTCTGCGTTTCAATACTGCAACAAAGTTGTCTTCCTCCGTTGTGGTTGTGCTGTTATTCGTTGTTAATGTTGCTGTTGATGGCCGATGATGATGTTTTCTTTGATGATTGGACGGATGTTTGGAGGGTTGCTTTAAATGGTCTGAATCCATCATCGAACTGATGAATTATTTATAAGTAATAAGTAGTAGCAGTAGTAAATATTTCATGCAGTATTGATAAAAGCAACGGTGGAAAGATCAACTAGCGTAACTAAGTTACTTTTTCTGAATTTCTTGCGGTATTAGAAACCGTTTGATACTGTTTCTGTGGTTCGATGATAATCGATTGTTTTATACTATCCAATTGTCGTTGTCAGTCTTTGTTTCAAATCTCTCCCAAAGAAAGTACTGTCTGGCTCTTGTGTGTGCGTCTAGCACTGGTGGTAGTGTAGGTAAATGTGAAGAGATGCTTACATCCTGTTTGTTGATAGTTGTAACGAAATGTTCTACCCCGTCCTATTTTGCTGCCTGGCAACAATTAAACATATTATTTTTTAATATTATTTTTGGCTTGGGGTAATGAAATTTTTTTCGAACATTTTTGGTTACATATCCTCGGGAAAAGGATGGTTACGCAAATATAAGAGACAAGCAGTTAAAATCAATAGCTGTATTTAATGACTATGCAAAACGTCAATAACCATCAAACGTCACCATGAACGCTTGATATAATGCAGACCTACTGAGAGACTACTAAATTACTTACAGGTAAAAGTCACTGCATTGATGCCCCTTGTATTTTACAGGCTACCTTACAATATTTTACCTATTGGAGTTAGTTGCATAATAAAATTAAGTTTTATCATAAACAACACACTATTTTTTAAAACTTACCAAAAACTATGAATCCGCTCTGGATGATCACACAGTAGTAGTTTTTCCTACAATTACTAATTCGTAATGACTCCTCGGTATCCTACGAAGGTGGCTGAGGGAGAAACTGGAAATGTCAAATTGAGGTCACATTGTTCTACGCCCTCTACGTCCTACAATCACTTTAACAAAATTCTCGTTTTCGCTAGTTTCCCATGGCGCCACTGAATCATCACCAAATCTAATATAACTAGTTCAAAAAGGAGTGTTTCTGCCTTTCCCAATGCGTCAGCATTATCACAACACTAATATTAATATAGCAGTGTAAGTGCAACTGTAACGTCGCGAAAGCATACGTCACCTGGTAGTAACACACAAATAATATATTTATACAAGTAATACAAACACGGGAATTATTTTCTTTAAAAAGTTACAAATCTAAAGCATCAACTATTGTGATGTTGTTATTGTTATCGAATGGTCAAAAACTATGCCGTACCAAGTACGGAGTGTGTAGAAAAGAAAGAAAGTTTTCTTCTCTCTCTCTCTCTCTCTCTCTTGTTATTTCCGTCTTCCTACGTTTCTACCTAGTTACCTCGACACAGTATAACTACAAGTATCTACAGGGTTTTGACGACTATACGACTTAGTGGAGTGTAAAAGTAGAAAAGAGGAAAATTCATACATATATGTAATGTGATATAACACCTGCTTTTCCCACTTTTGGCTGGTTTATTGTTCCATTGCTAGCCTATTGTGTGATGACGTTATGTTTGTTGTGGTGAAGACAGATCGATGAAGAGCTGCATATTATTACCATAATGTCAGGCAGTCACACACGGAGAGATAGAGAGTGTAAGTATTGAAGCTACTACAAGAGGTACAAGTGGACATAAAGCATTAAAGTAAATATGTACATATATATGACAGGGAAAAGTGAGGAAAAGTAAGTGTAAAGTGGTAAGCTTCCCAACATGATTGGTAGCTCTTGTGGTGGCCTAAAGGTAGTGGAGAACATGTAGCAACTACAAAGCGCAGGATAAAAACTTGCTTCTCTGCTTGCTTTGCTTTCCTGGCAACCGAACCGCACGACATACTGGGGAAAGCAAAAAAAAGACAGAGTGGGGCCGCAACAGTAGAGTACCAATACTGCGTGTGATGAATAGTGTATGTATATAGTAAGTACATACATATAGCTATCTAAGCATGTATGAACTCACTGGTCGGACGAGCTAGTATTCCCGTTACGATAAAATTTTCAAATAATTGACCCGTCGTCCAACCAATAAAGAAAACATTATTCAGGATAAGCGAGTTTTGTTCATATATGCGTTTTACATAGACTTGGGAGATGGACAATTTTTTAAATAGACAATACTTAAATCAACAAGAAAAACATTAAACACACCACCTGAGTATTAAATCAACAAACATGACTCACTCAACCCTAAAGCACTAAATGCATCACTTGGGTGGTCTTAAATTAACAACGAAAATTTTAAATGCGTCGCCAAAATTAAGCAGCAAAAAGACTGTAAATTCATCACTTAAATTAATTACCAGAGCCTTAAATCAACAATAAGGGCTTACAATAAGGATCTTCTATTCCTTACAATTAAGTACGTTATTCACAGATAAACTTACACAGAATCTCTCATCATTGTAGATTCCACTATTCATATTTATATGGCAGATAAGACAAGATGATATGATTGATGATCGTCATGAATTCTAAGATGGGTAATATTGGCTACCGGACTGACTTTATTATACAGAAGGGGAGCCATGCATTAGTTGGCTGGCTTTCATATGGGGCTGTTGCTTGCTGAGCGATGACATTTGTAACGATAAATGATATATTTCCTGTATCTGTTGGTCTACTAGCACTGACGGCAGTGACACGGAGACTAGGGAGAAAGAAATGCAGTTCACGACCGAGAAAGTTTGCAGCTTTGGTCAAAAGATGGAATAGGCTCACGTTTTCTTAGTCCACGAAGTAAAATGTGGAGTTGGGGAAACTGACAGCGACCTGGCGTAACTTTGCCGGTTTCTTGTTAGGTGTGCATGCCATGCTATATAGTGGTACCAGAAGCACGTCTCCTGGAGGGATTTCGTTGGAGAGAGATAAAAAGATCAGAGGATAAAGTATTCAGAGGAGAAGGCTTGCGGAGACGGGAAAACGTTCAATCGTTACGAATCGCAGAGAAGCATGTATTGTTAGCCAGGTTTAGCAAGCCCTCTTCTCTGTTTCTTCAGGATACCTTTTCATGGGCAACTTGAATCAAAGGAAAATATTTTATGCTGACGGTGCCAGTAGTAGCGTGAGGTGTCTTTTGACTATGATGAGCACACTGGAAGACAGCTCTCTTGACGGGGTGTATGATAGTTTAAAATATCCAATGTTGATAGAAAGTTACATAAATGCTGTTCTTTGAATGTCTAATTCTAAGAATACTTCATGTGGCCTTGTTACAATTTGTCGTTTCCTCCTGCCGTGTGCTCAAAATATCCGTTGTATTTCTTATTATTTGGGGAGAATTTTGGTCTATAAGTAACGCGAGATAGCCCTTGTTTTACTTGAAAAATAATAAAAATTAACGATCTGTTAAATTCAACTTACTTGTGTATGTCACCACTATGTCGTACTGTTTCTCTTGTCTTTGTGAAGCGGAAGAAGCCCACACCTAATTTTGAAGGTTTCACTTTATGTGGCGCGTGTGCATATTATGACTTTCTTGACCGTGAATTCGATTTGTAAACGAATGACACGTTTTATGATTACTTTTTCAAATCTACAGATACAAGCTAATCCAATTATGAGGAGAAAGTTCTTGAAAAAATATATTTATTGCAGAATGAAGGAAGAAATTAATATTGCAATTTTATTACCTAGTTTTCTATCCTCTTTTCGTATTCAAATAACCATTGTCACAAAAGTCTATTTATATTCAAAGGATGACGTGACTGCTGCTAGACTGCAGTTGAGAGAACCAAACCTATTTCGTGTTTTCCCTTGAAATCATTTCATAAAGTGGCAAAACAGCTAATATCAACTGTTTGACTGGGCGTTCACGGAAACTGTTTTACTGCTAAGCTGACCAATAAACCTTCTTTCTTTTACTGACCTTTGCGTCAATCACTTTCAAAAATTGCAAATAAAAAATTCTAAATAACTAGAAATTGATGAACGGAGTATTAAATGTAGTTCGACACGATAATGTATATTACTTTTAAAGCTCAAATGTGAGATTCTGTATTCAAAGATGCACTCTAGCATGTCACTCTGGCTGGCAGCCACGTATACATTTCCTTTTTCTGTAATAGAAAAAGGAAAACAAACACATGCAGTGAAACCTCAGCAAAAAAAAAAAAAGAAAAAGTTTTTTAAGCCTTTATTTTTGTGGCATATTCGCTGCACCTCTGTAGAAGCAGTGGTAACTAAAATGTGTATGATATATTGGAACATTTATTTTGCAGTTCGTGCTCCTTTCTTCCAAGAAGCACCACACACTACTGCTCCAAGTCGGGAGGCAATAATTTCTCAAATATTTGACCGTATAAGTGGGTGCAGAATGGTATTATCATGAGTGGAATGAAAATTAGACTACGGGAGACAAAAATCATATTGCACTGCCATTTTTTACTATAATGCGACTCACTTCACACAACAGTACGATTTCTGGCGGACTATGTATTTTTGTCTGCCTGTTTACATACACAAAAAATACCTACTGCGCTTTTAACTTTCCACAAAAAAAACGTAATAATAACCATAAGTTTGCCGCCGTTTCCACTCTCTCAGCTTTAAAACATTTTAATTGAATTACCTACCGGCGTCCGCATAAAGTATTTCAATACGTAGGTGTGACAAAACTTGAAGGAGGCTACGTTGTTGCACACCACCACCGAGAGAAATAGAAACGAGAGGAAGCGGGGGAAAATGGGAAGAGAGCACACGAGAATCACTTAAAGCCGCCGACACGGTATATATTTCCGTATTTTATGACGCAATAAATCAGTTTTAAAAGCAATTTTGTGAAATCTTTCAAGCCGTTCTGTAGCAAGTGTAGCTGTGGTGGTGGTAAAACAACGGATTTCTTTTAACGAGCAGAAGGCATAATGTCACACTAAATGAGTATCGTGTAACAGCTCACGTCGGTAGCGTTTTGTAGTAAAACACGTGTCGTTATTTTTAACGCCTTGTAGATGTTCTTAAATTGTCGTAATTAGGGGAGAGCACTGGTTTCCACCTTTTCGGGGAAAGATTGACGGTACAACAAAGTACGAAAGTTGACGTTGTTCGTTAACTTGATGCCTGTCATCATTACTATTATTATTACTACCATTATCATGATTGTCATGTCAATCGTTTCCTGCCAGAGAAGCATTCAATTTTATTACAACCTGGCAGGGTTTGCTCTGCAATAAAATGCAGAGACATCATTGAAATTAGGTTAGAACAAAGTAAAATCCCAATTACTCAACTTCAGAGTAAATCCCTGTGCACTCAAACACTTTTTCCCCGAGAGAATTTGCATAGGAGAACAAAGTTGTCGTCGTACCCTTTGTACAACCGTTGTATTGCGGCGTCTCACATAAAACGTACCAATAATAGTGCCGCCTGGTGTATATGTATTTGTGTGTGTGAGCCACAAGCTCACATTAACCTTAAGTAAAAACAATGTCAGGTATTCACAAAGACACAAATATATAGACTACCTAATATTATTACTACCTAATGTATTACAATATTGTGAGGTGGTAGAAAGAGGGAAGGCAATGAAACATGGAAACGGTGATATTGGAAGGGTTATTATCATAAGTACACTTCATCTTCATTTCCATGTCTTTCACCATGAAATTTTCATATTGCCTCTCTGTGAACAAAGAGGAGAAAGGGTAAAAACAACCACTATCATCACATCATCGTCACATCGCAACCCATTCCTTTCCTCTTGCTCTTTTTCCTCTCAGAAATGCATTAAGTGTTTGTCTAATGCTGACAAATGCTCGTATATTTTTGAAGTCAGCGTTCCATGTTATTTTTAGCATCGTGGGCTTTTACAAAGAGAAAAAGAAAAAGCAGGAGAGAGAGAGAATGTGTGTGTATGTGTGTGAGGGAGAGAGAGAGCGAAAAAAAGTGATTGTGTGCAGTGGCAAAAAAGTGTTTTCTTCTTTGCAGTAGAAACGTGTGATCATGTTATTTTTATACAGGAAATAGACTGCGGTTCCACTGCAGATATTCTTTTTTAGACAAAACACACATACATATCCACGGACACAGACACATACACCATGACACTACTTAAGTACAAAAGAGTGCGGTAATGGTAATGGTGTGACACTACTATTGACTGTAGACACACACACATGTAGTCGCTCATGCTTTCACACACACACGTTGGTAACAGTTACAGACGAGCTTTTAAAAGTGTCACTGGCTGTAGCATTAGGACAGAGAGGAAAGTGAGGGCACAACGACAATAACTTTATGTTATCCTTGTTAAATTCTGTCGGAAGAAGAATTGTACCAGGGATAATAATAATATTAATAATAACAATGGTAGTAGTAGTAGTAATAGTAGTAGCGATGCTAGAGGGTTGTCTATAAAATGAAAAGAGTAAAAAGCCAAAAGTGCCGATGCGTAATGGAGTTGAGAGTAGAGCATTTTATTAAGTAGACTTGTGTGAGTTCGTATAAAAAGAATCAAGAGTGAGGACCAAGTACAGATAATTAAATTCGTTTCGGTTAATTTTTACCAAAATAATTGCAATCGTGGGGTATTTTGTTGAACAATAGTATTGTGTGAGCTGTCTTTCTTTGCAGGGAGCAGGCAGTTGTGGGGTGAAAGCTACGTGTAATAAAGAATGAAGCAGAGGGGTTAACGAGATAAGTAATGCCACACACAAGGCATAAATAAGCTCATTGTTATCATTACTGGTATTTTCTGAGGGCATTACAAGTAAATGTGCAGTTACCATGCAGACGCTGAATAATTTCCTTTTGTATACAGGGCTGCGTCTCCCCACACATTTTACGTACCTAGCTCTTATTTCGAGCTTTTTGTCATTACACTTTTCTTACACAACGGGAGCGCCCTGACATGCTCTGGTGGATAATGTAGCCACAAGAATGACGTCACGGAGTAATAGTATTAATGCATTGCGACGGAATATAATACACGGAGGAGGATTATGAGGAGAAAAATGATTTTCAACAGACTAATGCACAAAAATATAAATTCTATTCTATTCATTCATTCTTGTCTGGAGGAGCGAGAGAGAGAGAAAGGAGAAAGGAATAAATGCGGATGTATGTGAAATTTCAGTAGTTTTCAATTTGGGGGAGTGAGACAAGAGTGTATAGTGTCTGCTAAAAATTATAATGGTGCAGACAAGACTCTTTGTGCTTTTCTTTCTTCACTTTTCACAAAATTCTTTTGATTGCGTTGCGTAATATAAACTTATTACGGCCATATGTCAGATGCAAACCTAGCTCGGGTTGTCAATGTTGTCGAGAGATGCTTGCTTACAGCAAATTCCTCGTCGCACTACCCAGCAGCAGGCGGGATGCGGAGGAGGGGAGGTTGATGAAAATATTCATAAAGACGAGTTGCATGTATTCACCGTAACAAAAGAAGAAAGAAAGAATATGAGGAAAATCTAGAATTGATGCGGAATCTGATCACAATCACCCTCATCGTCATCACCGTCGTTGTCGTCAGCATAACAATAAAATTTTATACATTACAGCACTAGTGGCGGCATAGCTGGCAGTAGTGGGGGTGCAATATAGACACATACCTACATAGCCCCCTCCTCTTATCATGCAAGATTTAAGACTTCATCAAGTACCCAGCGGAAAAAAAGCCTTTGCACCTTGCTCCGCAAATGTGTGGATTAGTAGGAGAGATGAAATGACAGGAAAAACGCTAAGCCTAGGAAAGTGGTTTACGGATCAGGGCTAACTGAGCCGAATGTTCGGAAAAGTGAACTTCCATATATGGAGGTGCACATCACACACCACTCTGCGTGTAGGCATCTTTAAGATGACTTTCATTGAAATAAGAATACTAATAAAAGTGATGTGCGGCGCCAATAACACTATGAAGGAATGTAGAAACAAATCAAATAGAATTGCGAAAATGGAAAGTACAAGTAAGGAGGATGGATAATAAGACGACGGCGGTAAGCGCAATATACTTTCTCTCCCTCTGCCACTGTTTTCTGCAGTTTTCTGCTTCTGGTGGCGTTGAAGCATTTCAATAAAAGATGGGCTCCAACGATAAAAAAATAAGTAATAATCAGAATTCATTCATGTATTCTTTCGTATTATTCTCGAGATTTCCAGCTCATTTAAATATCACAATGTACCATCAAAAACTTAATAATATCTTACTCTTGACTATTTACGTGCCCTGAGTTGTATAAAAACTTTTTCCCGACAGTACTGTTTGCTGCTAGTTGGCATATTATGCAAATCTGTTCAATTTACAAAGAATCCATTTTTATTCCGCCTTGAATGAACAACAACTACTGCAGGAGCAGTTGATAATCATGATGCCGCATAACGCATGGTAATAATCAGAATGAAACAAGAGAGAAAATTTGAACGAGGTATAGAATTACACTAGAGGAGGAGGAGGAGAAAGGAGGCATGTAATAATATTGACTAGAAATAAATAGAAAATGAGCAGGAACAATACACATGTTAATTTCTCCTGCAACATCCTTCGAAAGTCGTCAATGTAATGGCATCCCAAGTTGCCCCATCTTCCTCTTTCCTACACAAAAAAAGTTGATTATTATTATTACTTTTGTATTTTATTGATGGTTCAAGGTAGCGAATCTTGTTAGCTATAGCCTTCTTCTTTTTTTGCTGCGCTTGCAATAGACGCGCAGAATACAAACGATACAAGAGTGTAAAAAAGTTATTACTGGAAATTATCACTGCTCAAGGCAGAACAGTGTCTGGATAACTTGAAGCGATTATGAGTGGAAGAGTATACACGGTTAGAAATTTACTCTGGTGGATGCACTGAGAGATTCTAGCTGTAGGTCATATAAGGATCAATTTGTTCGTTCAAACTTATAAGTTTTTAATGATGTTCCTTTTTGGATTATTCGAAACAAAAAAGAGTTGAGACAAGTTAATATTAGGAAGAAAAGCGTCGTGCTATTTATACACGCGCTGCCAAAAACTGCCGTAAGTAAAGCAGTAGATTTTCTAAATCCGTAGCTGAAATGTACTAGTTTGGCGAACATGCTAAAAACATCAAAATATAAGTGGTGTACCTAAATGTGCAACACACACGTAACCATGTATGTAAAAAGGTTTTCAAATTTAGATACCGGAATTCTCAGAATTAGAAACTTTGCCGTGATGACATTACGTATGTACTATATGTAGACCACGAAGAGCAAACGTAAACTGGCGTTTGTCAGCCTAACAAAATAAAGCTTGCCACAATTTCTGACAGAATAAAAGCCTTATCTATATTACTGACAACTGTCTCTTCCTCCCTAAATATTCAATAGTTGGTTACGGTAACCCATTTACCCTTGAGAAACTGTTACCTGTTTACTGATCTCTGCTGCTGGCTGACTGTGTACCGTCTGCTTAAAAGCACCAGCAAGGCAGTATTCATTGAAAATATTGAAAATACAAAGGGTAGAGGGAAAAATGAGACGATACGTAAACACCCGGAGTTGCACATCATACCCATACCATATGAGTGTAAACATTTACCCCAAAATTGTTCAACAGCTCAAGTTTATCTTTTCTGATGGCTTCCTTTTACGATTCTTATTATCATCATCAGTCGTCGAAATACGGGTTTACCACAGGAATAGTTTTATCAAAGATACTTTTTATTTCACTCTATTCCCAGTTGCGAAAAATGTTTCACAACGTCTGCGATTATGCTACAATCTGCTAACAAGATGAAATGTGTTTTCATTTTCATGCTCATGTGTGTTTACCATATGCCGACGATGACGGTGAATACGATTCAACCTTACATAAATGTAACGAAACATTCTTAAATCGCATATATCGCTGTATCACATACCCACATAAGCACGATCCCACTCGTGCGATGGCTTTGCTCCTCATTTTTCCCCAAATACGCTAAGAAAGTTCCAATCATTTACAGAAAAAAGTCCTACTTTCTCTTTTCCCCAATTCTATTCCGCCTTCTTCTCCAGAAACCAAGTTTTGACGCTGATGAGTCGGAGAGCCAAAAGAAAGGTTCCTTGTTTCCATCTACCATCTATGCATCTACTCGTAAGCATCCACCTTATTCGACAGACACATAGATACATTATGCAGCAATTGTATAAAAACGTAATAAAAAATATAATAAGCAGCGCCCGGTAGAGTTGGGTTCAGTATACGTGGGATCTGAATACGAGAATATCATCACCGCAGCAAAACTGCATATTTGGTTTGCATCCTCAGCAAACCAAGAACCAAACGATATAATCTTTGAAATGAACGAGAATTTGACCATTTGTGGGTAAAAACTACCGAATAGTTATCCTCTGCTGTCATGCCTGTTATTGTCGCCAAAGTAATCGAACTAATTAAGCAAATTCCCTTGCAATTGTCCGGCTTGTAGACTCTGACTATGTGTAATAAAAGTGGAGAGGTGCCTCTGATATTGGTTTCTGACTGCAGATGCGTACCATACAACGTTTGTGTATATATTTGTCTCTCTACATACATTGTTCCTAGTTCCTGGTGTAAAGAATTTACGCATACAAATCATGAAGGTTCCATATTGCGCTCCTGCATAAAAGAAGTGTAACGTAAGAAGAAAAGTTAGGGTTTACTCTTATGAAAAACTACAACCGCCAGAGATATTTTGCCGTGTTTTGTTTGCTGCAATTTTGCTGGCTACAATACGTAATAATACTTGAATAACGGCAGCGGGTGAGTGAGAGAGAGAGGAAGCAGCCACAGAACAGAAAGACGCTTTTTCTCTGTGATGCCTGAAAATGTTGTTGCGGTAGTTGTGTAGCAAAAGCACTCCACATAGTAGTGACGATGGTGGTTGTCAGATTGCCACACTTTCAGTTTAGCAGCAGGAGCAGTGGTAACGTTATCCCTTTTTTACGTGTTTCTGGCTGGCTCGCAAAAGCAAAAGGGCCGCACTATCACAAAGCACACACACACACACGCTTGAGTTGGGGACGAGTGGAAAAAACAGCGAGTACAAAAGTAAAGGTCTGGTGCTGCTTTTCTTACCGAGCTAACATTGTGTATTTGGAGAAAAAGGACCTCCAGTTTTCGTACGCTGCCAACTGCTTTTGTTGCCGCCGTTCTGTTGTTTCCTACAACGGGCAACTTTCCTGGCTGGCTCACTGTTTACGTGAAAACGAACACCGTAAGTAAGCATACAGGAGGAGACGATAGGAACCACGTTGTAATGTGTTCCCGGGTATACGGCGTAATGAGAATTCACTGTCTGGTGTTTATGCTTTCGTTGCTGCTGGTGTGTGAGTAAAAAATTTGGTTTTAAGATAGGCTTCGAGTCGAGTTGGACGGAGCAAACAGCAGTAGAGCATAGCAAGACCACACGTACAACTTGCCAAACTGACTCTCAGAGTGAGTAAACTTGAGCTGTGTTCGAGGAAGAGAGCGAGTGAGCGGAGGAAAAGCTAAAGTGAAACCGTTTTCACTACTTACTTGTATCGCTATAGCAAGCACATGCGTCCCGTTACCGGTATATATAGAATTTTTTCCTCTAATTTATCAGTGCTCTCGTGGAACTTGGGCTAAGTGGATCGACAACGAGTAAACTTGCTCTTGTGTCAGTTTTCTGGCTCCGCTCTTCTCTCATCATCAAATCACAACGTAGTCCTCTAGTCGTTTTGTTTACTGAGGACTGCACAGGAAACTCGTTTTCTCAATGTGAAGAAGTAGACAAAAAATGTATATTAACCTGGAGAAAAGGAGGTAATGGGAGATCATATAAAAAGAAGCCGAAAAAAGGTTATCTTTCGAAGCAACGTGGTCTGCTGCTGAATCAACTTTTGGGCAGCTTCTTGAAATGCACTTTTTCCGCTCTTTTTTACAACACCATTAGCGGGACATTTCAGAAAGACTTGAGAACTTGAGATAGAGACAGCAAAAGAGTAAGAAAGAATGAGAGAAGAAAAAGATCAGAGAAAATCAAATCAACGCTCCATTCTCACTTCTTGGAGATCTGGGTAAAATTGTTAGTATGCCTCTCTCTCTGTGAGTTCAATCTTGCACCCAATTCAATAAAGTCAACAGTGAGTGTTTTGTCTGTCTTTTTCTCGTGGTAAGTGAATATAAAACGAAGGTGAAAAACAGTCAGGTGAAGTTTGGCATGCCAGTGTCATAGACACCCCAGAAGGTGTGTACAAGGGAAAATCTGGTTTTAGGATAAATACTGTCAGTGGACATTTCACACAAGCCAAGTCAAAGATACCCTGTAAACATCACAACTACCTAGTTGTGATTGCTGTTTGAATATTTTTTTTCCTTTCTTCGTCCTACCTTTCTTCCTTAAAATAAGTGTGAACACCACGGGAAGAATCAAGTCGTAAATTTTTTGATGCTCCTGTGAATAACCTCTACCTCTGATCTCCCAGTTCACGTACACACCAGCCGTGTCCCGAAACCTCAACAAGCATTCTAAATGTGACTCTGTGAAAGTAATAAACCGTGACTTTTTTCACTTTTCACATCACATCCAAATAGAACAGGCAGGCAGGTAGATGCAATCAAAAGAACAAAAGGATTTGTGCACCGTGTCTCCAGTGTTTGTCCTATTTTACTCACATTACCCTGCTGTAAATGAGCTCATTTAGTTTCACAAGCAAATGTTCTACTGAAAGAGACAACAACGGAGGCATTGTAGGTTCCCTTATCGCTAATAAATTTTGACAGGAGGAAAGTGGGAGAAAAACCGAAAGACTAAACAATAATAATAATAATACTGGTAGCAGCCACATTGGTCTGTGTGCAAACTGTACAATTTTTACCATAGCTTGTTGTAATATTCTTCGTTGCCTCTCTCTGTCGTCACCATACGGTGAAACAAAAAGCAGGTATCACCGGAGGAAAAAGTGCACATATTATTGTCAAGAACAAAAAAATTAACGCCTCATTTCCACCAACACTGGCTTTTAGAGAGAAAAAACAAATAAAAACGGGCTCGAGTCACATTTACTTTTTGGAGTTGTGTGCCCCCTCATTTGTGTACTTTTACGAATAGATATAATTAACAATAGAGACCGTGGTTGCGGGAGAGCCACTATCATTATCATCACCATCCCGTAGTCTACGGTTGTTCTCCTTGTCACATTTATGTTTAGTTGGTGAATTAGTGCGCTTTCGAGTGTGTAAGGTTAGTGGTGTATGTGGGTGTTTGTGTGAGAGTGTGTGTATTCATGCAATAGTGCGTACAGGTGAGAAAAAAGGTGGAATGACAGAGACAATAATGACAAGCATTATTACTCTTTGACAGGACGATCAAATAAAACTTTATTAGTTCCACACTGGGGCAATCTCGATCTGCGGTTTCCGTGACACTTTTACCATACTAACAAGTTGATACACATGCGAATGCAGTAAATAAGTAGAAAACTGTTTCTCAGGTGAAGTCCCTGAAACTTTGTTTCCTTTCATTAGAACAAGAACGCTACTATAGAACCATTGCAATATATTTATTATTATAATCATCAAACATCCATTGTGCTGTTGTCGTTTTGTCGTTGTAGTCGTAGTCAAAAGTGTAAACAAACAAGTAAGTGAGTATACATTCGATATTTAAACCTTTTTAAACGGGTCTTCATGCAATCAACTCGTACCTCACGTTGGTGTAATCAGTCGCTCTGCTTGTTAAAAAGGGCGTGAATGCTTCATTAGAATTTCTCACTCTGGCGTTGTAAGGACGATAACGAACCGCCTATAGCGATCAAAGGACTGCTAATTTGTTACCCTGTCGGTGGCAGTAATACTGGCATTTTTTCTGTTTGAAGAGAATACACAAAGCTGATTTGGCACATCGTAGCCCGGACTCGTACTAAATTACATTTTCTATGCTCATCGATTATATAAAAAAAAACACCAGCGGAGCATCCCCACGACCTTCTGAAATTCTAACGTTTTTGAGACAGCGTATAAGAGAGAAACCTGATGCACTCCACGGAGACTTGTACGTGTTGTAAAAATGCTGAATTCAACCAGCTCCCCAGTTTTTGCTCGAAAAATGAAAAGAATACGTCAAAATCTAAGGATTGCTTCCGATGGGATTGAAGAACAGGGGATACCGACGCACGATATCTCTGGTATGTAAATGATGATCATGATGATACATTTCCTTTAGTAATGTCACCATCTTGTAATACGTATAGAAATAGGTTTCTCCATAATAGAATCTACTGCTAATAGAAAAGTACCTGGAGAAGGGCGCCGTTAAAATGAATAGGTCTTTGCTCGTTTTCTCTCTGGCCTTTCACTGCTACTCGTAGAGACAGCAACAGCGGTGATGGTAGGGAGAAAGCTGTATTAAATCTTTTGATGTAATTTATTTGATAACCTTATCCTTGTTCAGGCTGTGCTAGGTGCATACACACAATGGGCCGGGTATAATAACAACAACAATAATAACACTATCATCACCAGGCAAAGGACAGAGAGAAAGGAAGTAGTGACTGGTGTAGTAGGTAGTGTAATAACGATAAGTGAAACAGTGTCCTTCCCTTTCCCTGTACACCTCATTTCAGCCATAGTCGTTGGTTCCCTCACAAATAGCTTTTTTCCCCTCTTGCACAAAAGAGGCTCTCTGGAAAAATGCGAAACTCTGAAAGTCAGAGATTGTTGAAGGAGGAGATGAGATAATAATTTTCTACCCAACACCGGAGAAAAGCCCTTGTGCAGATTACTTTGTATTTTGTATCTTTTTTTTAAGTACACGAGCCATAAGTATGCTAAAAGTATGCTCTCTGTTCCTTTACCCCCTTTTAGAGTCCTCTGTGTATGCTTTCCACCATCATCACCATCACCCCAAGTAGCAGTAGCAGCACTCTTCTGAAGAAAAGATTTTTTTAACACACGACATCCCTATCACACTTTGCGACTTTTCACAACATTCCATGCTTTTTTTATTTATAAAAAACCAAGTTTGCTAGTTCCTCACGTATGTACACACATGCCTGCTGCTTACCTATCTACAAGCTTGGTTGATTATGGTGTTAGTTTCAGTGTGGAGGGAAACAGCGTATTCCATAAAAGTGATGGTAATAGTATTGTTATAACAAGCACCACATAAGGGCAATATTACGGAATGACATGACACACTTCTTTTCCTTTCTCTTGTATACTTCATTTTGTCGTCATCGTCATCACAGAAGCATCTCTCTGTGTGTGTGTTTTTTCTGTCCTTGTGTGCAAGCTTGTTCAATCCTCTTGTTCTGTTGCCGTTAGTAAACCCAAAAAGAAAACGTTTTTCCACCTCTGTTTTAAGAAAGAAGAAGGAGTGTGAATGTGTGTACACCATTTTAGTTTGGCCACGTTCACTTCCTTTAAGTCAACTTGGCTTGCCTGCTTGCTCCTTGCCAGTTAGTAAAATTGTGAACATTTTCTTTGTGTAAGTAATAAGTTTTAGCCTTGTTTTAATCTTTAATACATCATTGTCACTACTGTTGCTGGTGCCACTACGAGTGCCAGTATACGACACGTTTTTAAGGGAATGTCGTATAGGAGTGAATGTTGCGAGCATTAATAGAACAAGTACACACAGAGAAACTCTCTCACAATCAGCTCTTAGGGTGGTGGTGGAAGAGGGATAAATCCTGGGAAGTACATGAAATAGTAGTGAGACAACTGACTCAGATTTTCTCTCATGATGACGACGACGATGATGATGACCGCATATAATTATATAACGGGCGCAGTACCATAACATGGGTATAGGTACTTAGCAACTAACTAGCTAGCTGCCGAATTCCGAAATACTTTTGTACTGGGAAAAGTTTTTATTTTATTTTCTTTCTTTGTGTATCGTTTGCATTGTTTCGCTTCTTTTCACTCCTACATTTGCACACATGTAAGTATATTTACCCACCTATACACACATCCTTTCATCTTTCTCGGCTTGAGAAACTTCTGCTCATTTTCTTCACCATCGTCATCCTTCCCCTTTCCAGGCATCTCCTCCCTTCATGGTTTTAGCAAAACTACCGGCACCGGTTTAGGTTTTGGTGGAGGTGTTCGCTCACTATTAAGAATTCTGCTGTGGGAGCAACACATACCCACACCACTTTCTCTCTTGTGGGCGATTTTCATTTACCTTAAGAATTCGTTATCTGTCTGTAGACTTTTCGCAGGCATTATTTTTTCACCATTTTTATAACAACGGCGACACATTCACGCAAAGAAAAAAGGTAAATCGTTTTAATTCTCACCCTTTATCAAATTATTAATGAATATACACACTGCGCGCGAATATCTCGGCTGCGCCACGCTGAAAATAGACGTTATAGTCGTGCAAAATTAAAAAATCCAGAGTTATGGCGCAGCGTGCATTTTTAATGGACCTGTTTCTCAGAATCAGAGTAGCATAAATAATATGCACTCCATAAACTTTCCCCTTCTCCCCTTGTCAACTACGCCGTCACTGTCATACTTCAACCCATGGTCTGACAGACATTGTAACCGAGAAAATTTGCATACTGTGCGGTGATACCCGTACGCTGTTTGTTGTTGCTTTTATGGCCGATATACATATGTATTTCTTCATTTGAAATCAGAGAACCACGTCCTCGTAGCTCTCCTGATTTTCATACCATTACTTTTAGAACAGCTGCGGACATTATTACTAGCTTTTACGTGTATTTCTTCATTACAAATAAAAGTATGGAAGCATGCCATTCCAACGTCATTGTTTTTTCTACTGCGTTTTTCTCATGGCCATAAAAATGTCTGCAGTGTGTGTGTGTTAAGAAATGCATTCATAAATATTCATTTGACATTTGAGTAAACTCGACGAGAAGCAAAACGGCCGATACACTACTGTACTTACATACAGCGATACAATGAGACAGAAACGTCCCTGCTACCCTTGTGTAGTGGCTCTAGTAGTCTTCTCGGAAAGAATTATGGGAACAGCGGTGACTTCCCTGGAAAGCCTGCATATATACGAAACTCGTTATAAACTGACTGCATTCCTAACAAATCCATGAAACAATTTTAATGTACCTGATTAGTGCGTACGTACAAACGTGCGGTAAAAAATCACCACAGCTTTGTACACTCCTGATTACAACCAGTTTGTTCAACAAGAAGTCTCATACTATCATTGTACAGGACTTATCAACAGTGCAAAAAATGCAGTGAGCGCTGCCACCACCACCGCTCAACTCTGTTAAATATCAGCAGAGAGCACCGACCATGCTATTAGTTTTGTGCGGCAATCATTTCCTCAGCAAAGGAGGAGAAAGCAAGGGAAAAGGCTATTTAGTGTAAGTGAATAAGGTAGCGTAGTAATGGTGGACTTGGAAGGAAGTAGTCATAGTAAGTAGTTTTAATGGTGGGAATCGACTCTCACATCAGCCGGTTTGTCCAGTAGCAGTAGTAGTAGTAGTACTAGGAGGCTTTCAACTCACCAGGGCCCACTACGCTAAGAAGCAGGAAAATCGTGAGTAATTACCTTGCACTTGGCTACCTGTCACGAACCTGAGCATGCACGGCCTCGCCAAAACCACGGAGCCAACAGCAGCAGGAAAAAGCATGTACAATAGTGGCAACTGTATGTAGTCAGAAGAACAAGGTTCTGCCTCTGCTGATAGTTAGGCATCCATTACCTGCACTATTTTTACTCTTCGGCAAATCCAAATGTTTAACTCCATTTAGGCAGATACTTTCGTCGAGAAAAATGCCTCGTATAATTTATGATGTTACCTTAAAACGTTTTGAATTCATCCATTGATGTGGTTTTTTTTCGTTCTTGAGGTTTATCGTGGGAGAAGGAAGCATAAGAGAAAGGGAGAGAGAGTAAAATAATAATTTCGATCATAATTTCCATATTATTGGTTTTTCTGCTTGACAGACAGAGAACACGGGATATGCGTACCTTCTATACGCACATTTCAAAGGTAGCTGAGAAAATTTATGGTTGTGTTTCAAGTCAGGTATCAACTTGTAATAATCATGACAGACAAATGGAAAAGCCGTTTTTATCGGGGTCGTATATCTTGGCTTGATGGCCTTTCAAGAAATGAATATGCGCGGCCTTCTCACGTCAGCATATACTATATACCGACGGGAATATTAATATTAAAGTTTTAACAGCAAAAAGTGCTGTTGGTTTATTCATAACAATATCAGTTAATGTTGCTGTACGCCAAAGAAAAGAAAACATGTAATATGTTTTATTGTGTACTAAACCTATACACACAATAGCTAGCTGCAGTAGTAAAATAGGAAACAATGTTACTTTTTCAAATAACTTTCTAAACATTTCTATTCATACTGTCTGGATATATGTATATGACATGACACTTATATACTAGACTAAACTGCACGCACCAGGATAATTGTGGAAGCTCAAGTTAACATGCTCGTTTATTTATTAGTATTAGGGGTTCATGTGGACTCTCCGATTTTTTAACACCCTGGTATATGTATAGCCTGGCCGGCCGGCCGGGGATTGTGCCAAGACGTCTGTAGGATCTTAAAACATTTCTGAATTTCAAAGTTTATTGCTGTGCGGAAAGGTTGCTTGATATTTCAGAACAACAGCTGTCAAAGTAATTACCAAAGCGTTAAAGTGTAGTTTGTGTAGCTTCATACCTTGTCAACAATATTGTTAAACTATATTGCGTCTAGTGTCTGCTTTAGGAATGTGGTGCCTGCTTTAGATCAGGTGTCACCATTTATGCGCATTCGAAATATTTCATCTCCGTGAACCTTCTTCACAACGTTTTTTGCTGGAAATTATTTATGAAATATGAGAGAATGCTACGGTTATACAGTCATAAAAAGGTAAATGATTATAATAATAATAACAATAATCATCATCATAATTTGGATTTGTTGACTTCCCGAGAAATTACAGAGTATGTCTACTTTGACTCTAACTCTGAACTCATGTGAAGACAAGCAAAATATGGCATAAAAAGAAGGCATCAAAAATTGAAAAAAGCAAAAGCAGGCACATTTCCAAGTACACACACGCATCGCCATAATAGGCAGGAATTGAATAGAATTAAAAGCGACAGCATAATATCAGATCGTGAGAGAAAGTCTATTAAAACTACTTGCCTGCGCTCTTCCTGTCAGACAAGTTATGATCGTTGTACACTGGCAAAACGCAACCAAAATGGTTATCATCTGTGCAAGTGTAAATTGTAGGCAAAGCAATGCATAAAAGAAGGAACAAAATTTTTACCACTCCTCACGGAAACACGCGGTCATTTACAATGCTCTAATTAGAGGGAATTGTAAGAAGGAATGAGAAGAGAGAGAGAGAGAGAGAGAGAGAGAGAGAGAGAAACATACAATGAGAAAGGAAAAGAGACCGTGTGTGTGTTCACTATTTTGTGTGCAAGTCAGTTCCGCAGGTGAGGGAGAACGTTGCTGAGGATCAAGTGAATTTCTTTTTAGTACACTGACGAATAAATGAATAAAAAGCCTACAGGAATTAGTTTTGTTACTCTTCTACTTTCCTACTCACGTGAAAAACCTATTCTCTTCTCTTGTTCATCTCGTAAAACAAAAAAATGGGAAAACAATACGAGCCTGAGAAAGGAGCGATGTTACCACCACCACCATCATCCCTACTACTAGTCGTGCTTTCGATAACAAGCAAGTCGTTCAAGAGGGATTTGCATTTTACTTTTGTTGTAACGTGACTCTTGATGCGTGCAACCTTCTTATTAAAGTGCTATTGTTATTAGAAGCAGACCAAGAGACGAGAAGAAGAAATATATCTAAGTACACGTAGGTGGATACATACACCCGCACGGTTGTTGTAGCAATGATGAAACCAACAGAATGGAAAGGAGTAAAATAAGTACCAAAGTTGTTGCAAGAGAAAGGGAGAAGGAAGCGATGTTGTTACATTTGAATGAAAAAGGGGGAAATTGAATTTTTGCTTTATCGAAGCAGCAGCAAGGAAATCTCTCGTGAGAAATCTACAATTTTCCTTCTCCTTGAAAAATGAGTGACGTCTTGAATTACTCTATAAGAATACATGCATGATCGTAGAACGACGACTACAGAAGAACAGTTTGCGTGGTTACTCACAAACTCTCGCCGTGCTTACAAGAGTGGATCATTTATCCCTGTATGTATGTCATGTCTTGTATAAACTCGCTTTTATTTATTACACACTGATAAATGGTATAGAGGAAATGGATTCTCAAAACTACAGATATCCCACTTTCATTTTATGTGCGTGGCCACGGCTAAGTGTGGCATTCAACGGGAAGAGTGAAAGAGAAAGAAAAAAATGCTCAATGAAGCACATTTGAGGGTAGTCAGGAGTAAAAAAAATTAAAATCCGGATTGATTTGCTTCTGTCGTTTCTCATACTTTAAAGGGAAATCCTTTTTCGAAATATCAAAGACAAACACGACGTTCCTGTTAAATTGAAAAATATGCTAAAAACATTTTTGCCGTGCTCAAATTGTTATTTTAGTCCAAAGGCTTTTTACAGAGTTGCTTCTTTGCGTTTATTCTTCTTCCCCTCCTGGAAACACAACTTCCCTTGCCAATTTTGCTAACTAGTTTAAGCTACCCATCAAAGAATCGTACATAGAGAGTTTCGAATCCTGTGCTATCTGTGTATGCAGTGGAAGTAGTAGTGCTACTACTTATTGCAGACAGAAATGCTTTTGCATTAAGTAAAAATAAACAAACACTGTGGAACTTTGCGTCTTGTCACGAATGAAACTTTTTTTCGACAGCGACTAGTTGAAAGGAGAAGAAAAAAAGCTAAGAGTACCTTACCGCTACCATGCCGCACTGTTTCTACTACCAACATCATCATCAAGGAACGACAATGGTTTCACAAACACAGGCACATGAAACCACACATACACATACACATGTACACATAGACAGAGGAGAAAGAGGAGGGAAGAGAGAATACAATCTAGTGTGAATGCAGTGGGGCCATTGTGAATTGAAAACTTTTTTCCCTGGGTTAAACTTTCCGACTGGGAATTAGGTGGAAAATATGGTTCTACTACTTCTCCAGTGCAGTCTACAATGTCCTCATAGGTAAGGCTGAAAGAAAGGGAAAGAAGGAAATTTAAACAGAGAGCGGGAGAGAGAGGGGTAGGCCAAGTGAAAAACTAGAAGCGAAAAAGAGTTTTCACACGATGAGGATAGTTTTCTTTATGTTTCTCTGTTGTTCCTAAATTCATACATTTTGAAATGGCAACAGGGAAACCGACCAAGTCCTCTGCCGCCGCCGCTACCACCACCAACAGCACTAACTTCACAGCAGCTGCAATGTTTTGGCAAAATAATGGGAGAACCGGAAGTTTCACTTTAGATTCGCTTTACACAATAAAGGACGCTGCTGCTGCTGAAGTCGAGTGAACGCTGATAAAAGAGCTTCTATAACGTAAAAGAAATAATTGGATTGTCATGTTAATGCCTTCATTTCTATGAATGATATGAATATGTTCCGATTTTACTCTGGGCACGAATAAATATCACTTTATAACCGTGCACACACACACAATTCCACTTTTACCCACATTATGCTCAACCCTGCTAGCACAACACATTATGTGCATCTTTCGTCTCTTGCCTCACCCACACACATAGAGACACACATACCCACTCTCACTCAGTCAAGTCTCAGCAGTCCCCACATTTTCCGGATACGAATACAAAGTGAGTGTGTCGTTATTGCTTATTATTATTGCACCAGCGTAAGTGATGGAGGAGGGGGTGGTGGTGGATCTGATGATGATGTAATAATTTTTCTCTCTCAGGTGAGAGTCACATTATCGTTACGTTGTCATCATCATTATCATCATCCACCAAAGTCATCACAATATCCCATAACATTATCATCGCTCTCATTCTCCTACATACTATGTGGGAGTTTGTGGACGTGCAGGTTTTCCAGGTGTGAGGTGGCAGTGGTGTCCGTGTCGGCATTGATTTCATATATATGTGTGACGTCTACTGACATCCCACCATTCTCTTCCCTTTTTTCCTTGTTTTTCCACCAGTCGTTGACATATCCATTCCCACGACGTGAGTCAAGTACGTGACATGAAACAAGTAAAATCACTGCTGTTGCAGTAACTAGTCCTCAGTGCGGCCTGGACTCGCTATACCGTACTTTATTTATGACGATCACGATGATATTTTTACGACAACATCAACTTGTTCTTCTCCTTTCTTTTTCTGTCTTTTTTTTGTCGAAAACCACTTGTAAAATGGCTACTTGACTGATGCTTCAACGTACACATACCGACAAACTTGTGGCACATGCGAACGACATGTCTCTACTGCTGCTGCTGGAAAAATTGTCACTGGAGAGAGTTAAACATGCATACGTGCAGGGATATTTCATATAACGAATAACCCAAAGCGTTTACTAAACTTTTCCAGCCCGGCAACGTATTCTGCCTGCATGTCTGTGTGTAGTAGTTGGGTTTATAGAGAGAGGAACAGTAATAATGTATGTGCAATGCACTCGAATTTTTTTTCGCTGCAAATATAAAATCAATTTCCCTTTTTTTATACAATTTTATTAGCAAATAATACGGAGTCGTACGCTCTACTTTGTGCATGGTAAAATGGACGGAATATAAAACAGTTTATTTGATCGCCTTGGCTTCTTATGAGTTTGACAGAAAAGTTTTTTGATCCCCAGAAAGAGCATAACCATTTATAGAAATGGCGGCGTTGAAAGATATAGATAGAATTCCATTTTATGTGACAAATAATATGCACCCATTTTTTGCTTCCTCTATCAGCGAATTTGAGCGATTGCACCTTAACGAAAAATGTCCTCGAATTTGACTAGTGAAAAGTTGGAGGGAGGATTAATTCGCGCTTTTTTCATAGCATTATCCAAACGTAATGCATCCAATTTTCCTTCTGCATGCATGGATCACCTTCAATCACTCCCGTTGTCGCACTACTTGGTATGTATGTACCCTAACGCTTAAAATATGCAAGTAGGTATATCCATAATCTAAAACCTGTGCATATATTTCACCTCTACCACCATCTTGTCATTCAATCAGGTGAAATTTCTTTCTATTTTACTTCTAGATAAATTTCAGGAGCAAAAAGCTGAAACACGGGGTGTGTGCTNCGGGGTGTGTGCTATATGGGTTTTCTTCAGTTCCCCTACTTTTATTCCTTACTGCAAAGAGAACAGTTTTAGATCATTCTTGGCATTGACCTGGATTTGACGAGAGAAAAAAAAGTTTTGCTATTTGAGAAGCAGTGAACAAACAGCTGGGCACAAGCATACAGATAATATGAGCAACGGGGTAATAAGATGTAAGTAGAATATTACGAAAATGTTGGCATATAAATTTGTTTACTGGCGTACATACACAACAACAACATCCATATCACGACCGCCACCATGTGTATATTTATTTGTGCACGGTACTCCGGTTGGAATGTGTAATGTGTAACAATTTGCTGTTCAACCTGCAGCGTACCACAAAATAAATGTTTGAGTGCCTACCTTCACCTTCACAAAGAACAGTGCTGGCTGTGCTCCTCCGATGTGTTCCCCTGCTGATAAATTCTTTGATAATTTATAAATATGTAAATAATCTGTAGAGATGTGTATACTGTCTGCCATCTTTTTAAATCAGTAATGTAAATCGAAAACACTCAAGTTTTCCGCAACATTTTTGTGAGTGCTTGTAAGCTCACACGGGCTAAATTGGCAGGGAAAATAAATAACGGGGTAGAGTAAGAATTGAAAAAATCGACGGTAATTTTTTTTCAAAAAAATAACGATAAAAAATGAGCGGGGGATTTAGTTGGTTTTTGTAAATTGTGTGTATACTGTGTAGAGGGTTTGTTGTCTGGTAATCATGCCGGCTGATAGGATGACAAGCTTTTCAAGTGACATAGTTTTGAAGGTGAAATAACTTGCTAGTTACTACTTACTAGTCTGACGAAACATAATGGAGACATACGGTACTTTTTACCGCAATGTTCATCAATAATTTCACACCGCACATTTACGGAGAAAATGAGCTTCATCAAAAATGTATGCCTGTGTGCGATATGGACGTTCATAATCAATAGAGAGAGTTTTTTATCGTTGCTTTTAAAAATGGTTGGCGATAACCACAGTCTGTACAGAGAGAGAGAGAAAAAAAAGTGTACAGGTTGTGTGGTCATTGTCATCGATATTATAACCGACACTAGAATATAGTCGTTTGTAATGACAGAGCGACAAGATTTATTGATTTAGTGCATTGTACCTTTTAATACTATGTAGTTGGTGAGTTGAATGTTGGAATTTTCTCGGGAGTCGAGTCATGCTCATGCATATTAAAGTAGTTTTACTATTATCATAGCTGTAGTTTAGTTTACGACATTATTTTTATCAGTTTGACCAAGCTTGGGGCGGATAATTCTCGAAACCTGTCAAATTTTCGCTTTGAATCGTTTCAACTTTACGGTTTGGTAAAAATGATAACTTTAAATAAGGAAATTACAATTTGAAGGCAAGAAAATCGAATTGATAAAATGTGGAGATGACGCGACAAAATATTTTCTTTGACTTCTTTCTTGCTTCTAACTTTATTTTTCAAATGGGATGAATCCTATCGGTTTTTATAAAAAAGAAAATATGACTATCAACGTATGCGTGATCAGTGATCATGTATATAATATTCTTTCGCGCTACTTTTATACTCCAGTTGTATTAGTTTTACACGTTCACTTTTTTTACATCTGCTAAGACTGGTGTATCTGTGCGAGTGTACAAACCCTTGAAGTTTAAAGCAACCTACCTCTTCATTGATCTCAAAATTCGCGAGAAAGAAAACATTCATAATAATAATGATCATTGGCTCTCCCGTTACTGTAACGTGAAAGAACATTGTTACAGCTACAACAACGTCTGTGTGTGTGTTTGTACTTTTTTCAACTCCCGACAGACCGCATGCATGCTTGCACCCATGGCGGATAAAAATGCTTATTTGAGCTTCCTTCAGAAGAATGCACTGATACTTCACATTTCTTGGCACTAGCCATCTCCCAAGCCACACAAACATTCGCTGTGATAATGTAGAGATTACAATATTGCCGAGCATGTCTAATAAATATGCACTCATCGCCAAGTTAACCGCCGTCGTTGCAATCGGTATGGTCCCATATTCATGATCATCTGCAAATGTGGTAATAATAATAAAACAAAGTATTTATTATGATGCTACTACAGTCTATATGTAGGTAATACACAACGACACCGAGATGAGAGAGAGGGAGAGAGAGATCGGAGCAATGGGGAACCTCTAACAGCGTGCTTATCTACGATGACGTGTCATTACTTTACAAACTTCTCTCTCACTCTACATCTTCTGCGGGCTGTAGCTTTTTCGCGGGGCACATAATGTATTACCTACTAATGTACAATTTTCTTTCTATTGAATAACCTTAACGATGTTTTAAAGGCAGAGAAATGTTGCAAGTTGTGTGGTAAATTGTGTGGCTTTTATGTGCCCTCACACATGCCAACCGCATGGCTTTTATACAGTGATATAAGTATAAACTGTCAACTGTTCGTTATTTTCGTAATTATAGACAGTTTTGTATACAAAAAAAGAAATCTCAGGTAAAGAAATTGATTTTGTGAAGGAAAACCACATGATAACAGAATTTTCCCAGGTTACTTTAAAAAAACGCTGGAAGTCCCTCTGTTACCGTTTTCTCCCTTTGGAAGTAGAGTAGTATTCTTCATTTTCAATTTTATCTCTGAAAATAATAAAGTGAGTAAACAAGCTAGCTAGTGAAGAAAACATAGACAGAGAGACAGAGCCAGGAAAATAGGAACAGGAAGCCTGCAGCTACTTTACTTACATTTTCTTAGAGCAGAAGTAAGGAGCATTTCAGAGACAAAGTTGATTGAATCTATCAAAATGGGTGAAAGAGGAAACAAGTTGAATAAGACGTAGAATTATATTATGGTAGAGAGAAACACACATACACATATACAGCATAAACGAGAGAGAGAGAGAGTAAAAAAATGAGGGGGAAAGAAATGAAAAGAAGAGTTGAGAGGGGAAAGAAATGGCAGATAGAAAAGGAAAATCAGAGAAAGACGAAAAGAAAAGGGAAATGGAATACAGTTGGGATAAAGCAACAAAAACGAAGAAGAGTAAAAAAAAATCATATAAAAAAGAGGTTTCACAGAGAAACTTGCCGTGTGTGAAGTGTGCCCACTCGCTATTCCGTTGAAAGACAAGAAGACGGAGACGAAAAAAAAAGATTCAATTCTCTTGACTGACTCGTTGACTCAATTTTTCACCATTTAACTTAACTTCCCTCCTCTTCACAACGCCACGAAAACTAAGTCTCTGTGCTGGTGACATAGAAAACAATAATACGGGCAATAATATGTAATCTTGCTGTAGTCGTTGGTGTGTATGTGACTTGCCCAGATAGAAAAAGATAGAGCCTATTTCAGTTCCTGTAGCAATTTTCCATTTACTAATAATAATACGCGTTGGGTCGCCGAGTGAAGAGACAAACAACCGTTTTTATTGCAAAGACGTTTCTTTAATAAGTTTGGCGAGTGAGAGAGAGAGAGAGAGAGAGAGAGACGGCGAGAGATCTATCTATCGTGAATAAATCTATATTTCATCCATCTTTCTCTCTTCCTCTTCACATTTTCTCATGTTTTGGTTGGTTGGTTTGTGTTGGCACAGGTCGTTGTTGGCGTCTCTTCCTTCTTCTCTCTTGTCGTGTATTTCTTTCCCTGTCTCCGTTCTTTTGTGAATGTCATCCGTCTCATAACTAGTCTATTATTGTATACAATCATTTACTCAAAGAATGGCCTCGTCCATATTGTGTGTGTGTGTGAGCGCGACCGCTTTATGGAGAGAGTAGAAGAAAGACGATTATCTCAAATGTTAGTATAGGGATTCTATTATGCACTCACACCACTTTGCTTTGCATTGTTCGATCTTTTTACAGCGATTCTGTGGCAAAGCCAAGTGCGCTCGGGGCGGCACAAAGACACTTCATCAGGGTGTTTCAGCCGTGCAAGTTATTTTTAATGGATGCAAGCACATCAGCAAAGACAATTTTAGCAGGCATGCATAAATAAGAAGGCATCATCATCTCATCTTATTTCGAGCAACGTCACATTTTTTACGTGCTCATCTCCCAACACATCTCAATGTGTTTTTTTATTATCATGGCCAAGCAGAAGATTCCCGTGCCACCAGCGTCTTTACCACATCTTTCCCGTATCCGTCCAACACATTATCTACATTATTTTTTAGTGCCTCTCGGTAACAACGCGGTCGCACATTTCACAACTGTGTCATGTACCACGAGGACGATACAGTGCTGTGTACTAGTTGAAGCTACAGTATGGTAGTGTGGTCGGGAAACGGCGGAGGAGGAGGAGGGAAGGTACATACGTAGGTAGACTCAATTTATTCTCAAGATGACGATGGATTTTGTTTTGAAAGATGTGCCAAAATAAAAGGACACACGTCACATTTGCATGCTTATTACATTCCAAGGGAGAAAAATCGTCTCCAAGGAACCGATGCAATCTCAAGGCGTGCAAAGTGTAGCCGAGCAAGTATTTCCGTAAATCAGAGAGCCACTTTTCAAGTGTTTTCTTTGCATTTCAAGCTGGAATACTGGCAACATCGTTACACCTAATAGTACCAAACATTTTCCACTGCCTACCCAATAAGCCGCATATATAAACTGGCACAGAAGTCTGTTGTCCGTCTTGATGATGCCAAAATCAACAGCATCATAGTCATAGTTGCCCATAAATATTAATCGTATATTCCATAGAACTCCCCCTGTCCACTAATACAGTCAATTTTCACTGTGGCACCCCAAACTGGAATTTATATCGATTATTAGCATCACATGGTCGTAGGGTAATTACGTGATTGTTGTCGTGTACCGAAGTTTAGTATAAAAACCGTATACTTATTTCCATAAAAACACGAACCTTGCTTGCCCGAGCCCGTTTTTCAAGTCTTGCTCCAAAAAGGCTTGTAAACATCAGGCCGAGATAAATAAAGTAATTTAACTATCATTCCCTACCGTAAATTTCGATATTAGTGGAATACATTTTTTTCGTGCACAGCGCTGCTACCATCACCGTTGTGTCTAGTTCTATACAAGACATGCTTATAACGGGGCCGTGTCACCGATTAGAAAGCTCCTACTGCCTGCTTGCAGTAGCAAACAGCAGCAGCATCACTTTTATTGGCTTTATTATCCGCAACGCTCGAAAAGCCGGCCACAGTCAGCCATCGTTATCGGAAGCAAATTTCTTTCGCCTTCGCTACAAAAGAGTCTGGGTGCGTGCACTGCATACGTACTAACCGCGTTGCGGTTAGTTACATTACATAGCATGTGTTACAAGCAGTAATACGGACGTAGTTTCACTCATTGCGCGTTTTCCCTCGTTAATTGATACGTTTCTCTTTGGTTTTTGGGAGAATGTGTGGCGGCGGTGGCAAAGTCCGACAGCAGCAGATACCAAGCACATTAACCACGACCGGCACTGTGGTTGGGCGCAGGCCATGGGTTCAGTAATTAAAAGTAATAATAGGACCACTATCGATATATATGGACATCATCATCATCGACACTGCGCAATAATAAAAGTTTTCAGTAAATGTAAATACAACTTTATGCCCCCGCCTCCAACTAACCAACCAAACTTCCCACTTCTCTCTCTCTCTCTCTCTCACTCTCTCTCGCTCCTCGGTATCTTTTCCAGGGTGCGCGCGTGTACCATTATGTACATAATAATAATATTGAATAGCTAGAGCAAGCGGTCGGTGGGGAGGATTCTTCTCTCTCGCGTCATTTTGCCGCCGCCACACTCTTTGTACTTGTTTCACGTTTCTACTTTATATTCTTATTGAGACTTTGCCCGGTTGTAGTGTCAAATTAAGATATTGATTTCCGATAATCAACCACACCACCAATATTTTCTACGGCTATCACCAAAATAGTAGCACTTTTCCATGTACACGTTCCTCTCCAATAAATTCCTTCTAATCAATTAACCTTTTTCGGAAAATCATTACGTAATGTACGTATGTATCTACTACTCTAATGTGTGTTTACGACGTGCCGCTGAGAATTATTAGGGAAAAGTAGACGTTGTAACTTTTTATCAGATATATGGATATACTAACGGCGTTTTCTCGATTGCACGACGGTATGTTCTCATTACAACAAGTTAGGAAATGACTAGGGGCAATTAACTAAAAAAAAACTCCATTATACTATGTAAGTTTACAGGTTACACTAGAAAAAAACATTTAAAATTATCTACATTTTGGTGTATAGTGTCCGTGAAATAGGTTCGGGAATGGTATTAAGGGACACAACCGTCTCGAAGAACAGCCATTTTGAGAGTCTTGTTCGAATTCTCGGTAGATTAAGTCAGGTTCCGTGTAAACTAGTAGAAAGCAAAAAAATAACGACATATCGTTGTAGCAGGAAGCTTGTACCGCTTTTTTAGTATTTCGTAATATGTGTGTTAAATTCTAACAAGACGAAAGCATTGTTGTTTTTTATTGTTATTGTCATTGCTAAATACTAAATACACTCTGAGAGTGTTATTCAAAAGGTAAGTCTCAAAGGTCGTATCACCTCATGAGAAATTGTCGACTTGTGGAGTGGAAGTTTTTTTTTCTTCAAAATAAAAGTAATGATTTCCTCTCTGCTCTCCTCTCCGTCTGCTCGCATACCATACTTGTGTGCCCACAGACGCATAGCGCACAGCAAACCGAATGAACTGATTATGTTCAAAGTTTACAGGAAACTGCCAAAGTTTGTGGCAATAACAATAGCAAAGTGGTAATGTATACGAGTGGCATGAAGTTCAGACCGAGTTCATGAAAATATAAAATGGAAACTGGAGTGTGTATGTGTGTGTGTGTACTAATGTTTGTATATAGAGCTAGTCTTGGTAGCAACAGCAGCAGAGAAAGTGACAATAATCGCTAAATATTTTACACGACAACAGTATGAGAAGCAGCTGCAGAAGCAGCATATCTTGTGAATATCATTTCCCTCTTGAAAACTTAGCTTTCGTATGAAAAAATAGAAACATAAACAGCAGGACAAAGTAAAGGCCACACTCCTACACTCGGCTCGGTTGTAGTTGCTGGGTAGAGTAAATTGTTCATGTCCTCTTTCCATCGAGACCTTTACCGATTAATGTTTAGTAACTGCCGTTGTGGCATAAGCGACAAGAGGCGTGTTTACCCGTACTTCGTTTCCTTTTCCCGAACGTCTATTAATACGTGACAATTATTATTTTTTTGCTACATTGAAAACCAGTTTCCTATTTCGGAGAAATTATAATGTGTTTCGTGTGATAAGGTAGCATGAACATGCATGTCGATTACAAGTTAATTGTCAAAAAGCGTTTGCTTGATGTGTTTTTGGTGTCCCTTATCGTCCGTCATAAAGTAGCTTACGTGTGTGTGTGTGTGCATGCGTGTTGAATTTCATGTCAAGAATACGGCTAATATAGCAGTAGCATAATATGTCCTGCATTACATTCCCATTTATTGTACTAATAATTCTAAATCGCCTTATGAATACTTTAGGATGACATGCTAACTTGGAAGTGACAAGAAAATTCGTATACTATTTTATGCGTTATTGTCCCCTGTCCTCTTGTACAAGTCATTCTAAAGCGTATCAGGCAAGGCAACATCGATCTGGAATGAAAGTTGGACAATGTAGTGGACTGGTGTGACGTGGCATTGTAGCCGAACATTTTTTACAACTTAACTTATCATATCATCAACAATACAAGGGGATTAGGACAAGGATTTTGCATAAAGATATCTTGGACTCTTATGACATACTTATGAAGATGTTCATTATTTTGAAGCTTGAATGACTTGCCATCAGCGACACGGGAAATGGGGAGAATAAATAAATTATGGGGCTGGGAGTTGATGAAGACAAATTTGTAACCGTTGAGTATACATGCCCTTTATCATATGTAGCTTTTATGATATGGTTCCTCAAGCGTTGAGCTATTGTGGGGCTTACATTTGACGTGTTGAAAATGCAGTCATATGTATGTATACTTGCAATTACAAGCGTAACATTTTTATCACCATATTTTTTGTATAATGGGCGTGCCATTCTAAATGTCAAACAAATTTAAAGTTAAGAGTGCTTGACAGGGTTTTATGTCTTCAAGGCTTCCTTTCCATTCCAGTGTGTCGTTCACAAAAGACATTTCCACTGGCAGAAGTCCTTTACATTTAAGAGTTGGTTACTGATCGAGGAACCTTCAATGTCTTAGAAACGGTTTGACCTACAAGTTTTGGCAGGGGTTACTAGAAATGTACTCAACACCAGTATGAAACAACTGTAATGCATAAGTTTTTCAGCAATTCATTTACGTTCAATGGCAACGCAAAGAGCAGTCGTATTAAGAAAAGTGCACAAAAGATGGAATGGTTTCAACTTTTTCCAGTTTTCCTTTATGCCAACTTCTCAATACTTCAGATGCAGACTCATTTGGGAACAAATGCAACTGGACATTTGATGTGTTGGCGTGTGCTGAGAACCCATATGGTTGGAATTGTGTATAGCGCTGGTCTGCCAAAGTCTACTATGGAGTTTTTTCAATAGCTCTTTGGATTTTTTGAGTCCGAACAGGGATCCAACTTGGAGAGCCCGGCGTTCTTTACGATTACTGGTTAATAATCGCGCAGGCAGATAGAAGATTGGGCTTCCATTCAGGACCAAGTAGTGGAAATGTTTTGAATTATCTCTGATAATGTCGACAAATAAACGACACACTCATAAAAAGACGGCCCTCTTCCCCTTTATTTCTAATTTCTGCTTACACAGAGAGAGAGAGAGCTTGAACGCTGAAACAGAACGAGTTAACAGGAGAACCCATTTCAATTACCAGTTCCTTCGTGTTTTAAAACAGCCTATTCATGCCCAAACGTGTAAAGGACTACTCCCGTTTTAATGAGACAAAAAGGCGAGTTTGTTGTAGACTTGAGTTGCTTGGTTGGGATTATTATGAGACAGTAGCTTTTGATGCGGAAATTCATTATGTGAAACTTTTCTTTCTCCCAGTGCAATTAGTAGCTGTGTAGATGGTAAAAAAATAAAGTTTTCGCAACTTTAATACAATGGCGTAATGGCGATGCACCTAAAATGGCCCTGTCCCGAGTCTTTGTAAATAGCAGGCGTAGCATGTCGAGCAACGCTAACTAGTTGCAAACAATATCCGGGCACGGATAAATAATACATGTCTATGCAGCGCTGCTCAAGAAAACGGCACAAAACCCTCATTAAAGTCAATGCAATTGTGCCAAGGTTGGACTTTTACTGTACGGGTGACGATAAATGATGAAGATATGATAACGTGTGATGACAGTCCCACCGCCGGTAGTACAGGGATAAACACAAAGAAAGAAGAAAAAAACCGGGCAGATGGTTCCCAAGAAACACGACAATTTTCACGTTCGCTGATATTAAGAACGATACCAGTGGTGGTGATGGAACAAAAATATTTTGTGTGACAGAAAGCGCACTATATATGCCACAACTCATAAAGCACGTACACAAAAATAAAAGTGACAGTTTGTGTGCTCCCCTTTCATTTAAACTCTATACATTATGGCGTTTTTATACAACTTGTGTGTCGTTTAAATAAAATACTGTAATAATATGTAATGTGCAAAAAAAAACTACAAGAAAACGAAAGTTACGAAAGACAAACGTACAAATACTCTCCTTTTAGTCTTTTTCTCCTTTTCCATTTCTCTCTCTCTCTCTCTTTCTCGCGTCCTTCCCTCCCTCCGCCTGTCTCTTCTCTGGTAGTATCTTGTTCTTTTTTATTATCATTTTACCAAACGCATCTCCCTCCTTTCTTGGCCGTCTTGTTTCTCCTCTCTACCTCATAACTCTGCCTGCACAGGTTGCTGCTGCCGCTGCAGCAATAATGCGGGCTTTTTAGGACTTTGCTTTAACTTTTCCATATCACTTTATGTCTGGCAGCGTCGTCGTTGACATTTAAGAGGTTGTCATCATTATTTTACTATGTAACTCTTTCTCCTGTTCCAGCTTTCTCTCGGTGTGTCCCCGAACGTCTCATAAAATATCAAGGTAATAATAAAGATGTTGAATATCCTTCTTTATTATTCAAAGCGACACATTTTGTAAAAAAAGACGTACTGTATCATCCCCATCAACATGATCACCGTTGTCTTCATTATTATTGTTATTATGAAGAGGAGGCCAGAGAGAGAGAGGGGGGGTGGCGAGGAGAGAGATAGGACGATGTAGAATGAGAGGAAAATCTTGGCTTGCCGTCAAAGTAAATATTACACGCTGTGCTATTGTCAACTTTTGGGTGGTACTGACTGGGTCTGTTGTGAAGGTAATGGTACGGACTTTTTGGCGAGAGCCGCGGAGACCTACGCTACCTTCTCTGCCCACTGATGAGGATATTGGCCAAGAGCGGAATAAGACGAAAATGAAAAGGTGAACTTTATTACACGTCTTAAGGGAGCTTGTGTGATGAGAGGCAAAGATAAAATAGAAGGATTTTCTTAGAGTGTTCCACACACACACCTTTGTCGAACAGCAATTTTTCCTAGTCAGAGCGTGAGCAAGGTGAAAGAGGAGGAGGGGACAGGCAGATAGACACTTATTTAGTTGTGGGTCTTTGGAAAGTGTGCAACATTTTGTCTGGTTTCTTCGGAGCAGCAGTCTCACGGGGAAGAGGGGCATCAAAGCCCTGTTAACGATCTTGATGTAAATCCCAATCATAATTGGATAATGGTTTTTTCATTGTGATTTTACTAATTAAGTGTGTTTGTTCATACTTTTTATAACAGCAGAAGGGATTAGAAGTTGGTTGGAAAGGTGATAATTTTGGTAATTATATTAAATAGAGTTTAAGTGAAGGAATGAAATAATTTGTCACTTTGTCAGGTGGACGCTATATTTTCCCTCGACGAGTCTCCAAGCCATGTATAGAATGGGGAATAGAAGGGAATGCCTACTCTTGACTTGATGCCAAGTAAATACACCCACGTATGCGTATACCTACATACCTAGCTAGCCAACTCTGTGTTTATTTTCCATTCCTCCCTTTTAAAAGGGACCCTGTGAAAAAAGTTTCAGAATGGTAGTTTGTGAATTGGAAAATGTAAAGTGCACCCAGATTTGCGTCATAATATATTTTCTTGAAAGTGGTTTTTTCATTCGTGGCATTTATATATAGAACAACAAAAACCGGCCAGAGAATTCACTGTCTTAGCTCGTTATATAGTCTTCTTTTGCCCGGCTTCCTTTTCCTTTTAGCATTTTTAGTTGATTTCCCTATTAAACGAAAATAATGATAAACAAATTGACATGGAAGTATATATGTATGAGGAAAGATTTCTCTTTATAAACAATACATTAACAAACCCCAGTGACGAACTGCCTGTGAGTTTCTTGTGAAATCTATATAAAGGTCACATATGAATCTACACACGGCCCGCATCCATTTCGGAAAAGAAAAGTTTCCTTCAACCAGCTTGTATTTTCCTGGAAGAAAAGTTGAAAAGGATGAGAAAAAGATAAAGGAAAGGTATAGATAAGATTGTAAACGAAAAAGCTATTTCAAGCCCGAGAAATGTAGCCTTTGGTTTCTGTTTTCTTCCTTTGCTTGCGGTAAACTACAGAATGGGAGTTTCTTGGGAAAGACAAAGAATCTTTTCTGGTGGAAATAGTGGTTGTGTAGTCGAACCAAAGGAATGCGCCGGAAATTCATCGTTAATGCCACATTGACAAATGCCAGGGAGAAGAATATAAGTCTGGATAGCAGCAAGGCAACCAAGTATGTACATACAATCTCCCACAAAACAATGTCCGGGTGGCTAAGAGACGGTTAGTAGTAGTTTACAATCGTCTTCCTTTTTTCGCTGTATGTGCAACAGAGTGGATGAGATATGACGGTGATGCCCAGTGCTTTCCTCAACAGCACGTTTCTCCTTACATCTAGTACGCTCTTGTACTGCCGCAGCACAGCAACACTCTGTACGAGTGAGTGATGCTTGCACACTTACTTTCTGCAGGCTACAGAGGGGATTTCTTTTTCACTGAATCAGAAAAGAAAAGCAGGACAGGACTTTGATTTTTTTCTCAATATGTAATACCAATACCTACGGATATGTGCCTGTTTGCAAAGCGGGTTACAGCTTTTAATTTATTGATCGTGATGGTTCGCTAAATCGATCAGCGAATTGGGAAATGTATTTTTTTCAATACAAAGTAGGTCAAAGGCTTTCTTCAAGAGAGAGAGAAAGATAAAAGGAAATATTATAATTTTGTTTTTGCTACTCGTTTTACTATTAATAATAAGACCTACTTTTTGTAACTAACTAGTTCGAAAATACAATGAGCCTAAACGGTAATAAAACGATAGAAAATGCCCCCTCTTCTTCCGACCTTTAAAAAACTGTAACTGGGAAATACTAACAATGTGATTATTGCATATGTTGTGGGTAAATGTAAGTGTATATATTTGTCACAAATATATACACAAATAATTTGTGTGTATGTGCCCTTTTCTTTTCTGATCCCCAGGGAACAACCTTAAGTACATAGTAATGATGATATTGTTTATAAATAGAACGACTTGGTAAAAAACATTTTCACTTCCCCGTCTTTCTTCTCGTTCCTCTTGATTCAATGAATCTCCCCAGGGAACAGTCACTCACTCACTTAAAGTGATAGAGTAACAGCAAACGGAGACAAGAGAGACAAGACATCTTGTTCAAATAAAAAATTTACCTATTTCTCAGGAAAGTACAAAAAAACTTGTGAGATTCGGTAACCCCCAAAGCCTTGAAAATCCCACAAGCAGGAAAAAGGTGAATTCATCAGTTCGTTTAGAATAAACTGAAGAACCTGAAAAAAATGTAATGATGTAAACACCAAAACATCAGGCATGACAGTAGATTTATTATTATTATTATTATTATTATTACACATGTGTGCATATATTTATAGGATATATCGTTATTATAATGCATATGGTTGTCCATATATAAAAACCGTGGTAATAACGGCACACAGCAGTTTTCAGCACTACATTTTCACCTAAACCGTCGCCATAACAAAAACTTCTCCAGTCATCCCCACACTACTCTTACCTTGCCCATCCAAACTACATTGAAGAGAGACACTTATTTGTTGTCTATTGGGCGACACTAAAAAAACTCGTCCTCAAGTGGCAAAACAACCAAAGCGCAGTTGTACAATATTACACGTATAAACTGGATAAGACCTTAACAAAGACGGAGCAGCGCTCCTTCTTCTCTGGTCTCTGATCCTTGAGGTAAAAAAATAAGCAAAAGTAAATGGTCTTATGAAATTGAGTTTACTAGACATGATGTAGTCCTGTTAGTTCGGGTCTGGTGCTGGTAGCTCTCTCTCTGCTTCCGTCGCTACAATACCCGAAACACCCGCGTAGGCATACATATTTATTATGGCGAAAGTGAAAATGAAAAGAAGGGATAAGAAGCCGGGAAAAAGGGGAAAAAGAGGGATTAGATCCTGTCAGACACTTGGTTTACTTAAGAATTTAGGTGTTGAGCGAGCTCTCTCGAGGAGGAAAAGGATGAAGTAAAAAAATACACTTTGGAAGGTCAGTTTCATTCCGCAGATGCTAGTGTGGTGTTTGTTTATATATTTGTGTGTTGAGTGGGATGTATTCAAAGATGCACGGCAAGGAGACAGACAAGAAAGGAGAATTGAAAAAAAGTGTAGCAATCGTTCCATCATCATTACCACTATGACACCCGTTTTCCTTTTCGTTCCGGATCAGGATCGGCTGACAAGAAAGATGCTGGGGGCGAGGGTAATGTCACTGGTTGGTAGTACAAGGGTGTACATTTTCAAGTCAGAGATATATCTATATTTAGACACTGTGCATTGTGTAATAATAGTGTGCCTTTCAAAAACGTTCCAACTCATTTCCCTCTCAACTTTCCGCCGGGGAAAACAATACGACACTATATAGTGATGCCTTAGAGCTAGGAACCGGTACATATTTGTGTATGACAGTTAGTATTGTCATTGAAGGAGAAAAATCTATTGTATCGGATGTGGAGACTAGAATCATTCGTTTAATATGTAACACGTAGTCGTGATGATGATGATGATGTAGTCAAGATGAAAGTGGGTTTTGTTGGTGGGATATAACAACATGATGCATCTCGTTGTTGTAACAACATTAACACTTAAAATAGAAAGCATATTGAATAATCAGTTGCGTGGAAGAGTAACTGGTACTCTGGTAGAATTATATTATCGTCAGGGTTAGCTCCTACTGTCGATCCTCAGTTCTCAGTTGATATCATGATCGATTTTTGTTGAAAATATATCGAGTTACACCAGTGTCGGGATACACACTTAAAATTAATAGGGTCAGCTATATTTTGAAACGTTCACTTGCTTTTATCGAAGGTTATACTAGCGTAGCATGTAATGTAATCGGAGATCCTGCCGGATTTATTTCTCTCAGCGAACTAACGCAACAATTTTTACTTTGACGGGATTAGTATTTGAGGGAATTAGATCTAAAACGGTAACATTACATGCGGAGGTGAGCATAACAGAGTGATTCAAACGTGAGGTGGAATTAATGGGATTTGACAGACTGGCAATTTGCAAACAAAGTGGGATTTCATTGTCGTTGCTTCTGGTTGACTTTTTGCGGATAAAAAATACATGTGTACATCAAGTTTTCAGTTGTATTGACAACACGTGTCTGTAGTGTGGCAGTGGGAAAAGCTGTTATTGTGGTTTACTTGGAATAGTAAAAGCCTGGTTGTTTGAGTTTGACTTTATTAAACGATTTGAATAAAATATAACGCTTTAAGATATACGGGGTAAGCTACTTTTTCTATTTGTCTCACACCACGTCCGACTATCACAATTTTCAATTACCTTCCACTCGGCCGAGTCTTTTGTGAGTACAAGTGTCAATCGTACACTAACAATTATATCAATTCTAGGGCATGCATACCTAACACGAACAGCCCCGCCGAGATAAATGAAAACGCATGCTTATTTTTACACAATTGGTAAACAGCAGGTAGACGTAGGTACTTCCTCGTTCAAAGAACACCTGAAAAATATTAACTCTCTTTCTGGAACGCATGTGGGGTTCGTTGGGATGGTAGTTGAGTAGCAGCGACAAAACCAAACAGGAGAAACTTGTCGGTTGTCACTCTGGTGTCATGCTTCAGCTCACCTAACATAAACAAACCAACCCCGGTAAAATTTATCTGTAACGACAACTATTCCCTGCTTCCAGGCAATATTGCAATTCGCAAATCAAGCACCGTTAGCGAGTACGTGCACGTTGTACTTGTTATACGATGCATGCTTGCAAGAAAACTTTTCATTTTCATAGTCATCATCAGTATCGTCATCGTCACCGTTTCTCCTCATCATTTGGCTTTTGTAAGTAACCCAAAATGTATCCCTAGTCAACACAAACATTGTTCTCATGTTTCTCGACAAGCACGAAAGAAAAGAAAAGAGACAAAACGACTGCGAGGGAGAGGATAAGAGATGAGTATTTTTTGGGTGTAAAAAATGGATTATAACTAGTATCATGACAGTTGTGCTTCCCACGCTCTCTGTATTTGGAAAGCTTATTATTACATTTGTGGGCGTAGTAGCGTGTGTGTGCTTGTTCTCGTGTCCCTATATAAATTTTCCTAATAGCTACACACACACACACACACACACACACACACATCGAGTGAGTGTTCTTTTTCTCCCTGCATGTCACTCTACACGATGTAAACCTGCGTATATGTGCATGTATGCACTTACAATAACAGTTACTTCTCTGCTGGATGACTCTTTCTAGGACAACATCCAGCGACGGAAACCAAAGAAAAAAACAGTGGAATCGCCGTAACAACTCCTTTTCCTCTATTCTTCTGTTATCCGTATTTTTTTGCTCTTCCTCGTTTCTGTGGTTCTCTCCATTCCTTGTATTTTTTGCCCAATCGTCATCGTCAAACGTTGTCTAAGCTGCTTGAGAATTCTATTTTGTGAAAAATGCATGGAAGACAATGACGCAATACTGTCTTTTTTCCTGGGCGCTTAAACTCTCCAAGACGTACTGTAAAAAGGAGAAAGTGTGTTAGTGTGTGCATGTGTGTGAAAAGGCTTGTTTAAATATATCGAGATATAATCTAGTAGAATAACGAAAAACCACCATTGCTTGCGCTCGTGGTGTTCAACAAAGTTTGCAAACATTTCTACATTCTCAGCAGTATATTTCTTCTCTTTATCACATTGGGCGAAGAAAGAGCGCATCGCTTTTTCACTTTAGAAAGCCTCTCAGTAAACGGGGAAAATAAAACGAATGCATACAAACGAATAATATATATGATATAATATCATGTACATTTTTCTCGCTTTGTTTTTACATGCTACTTATATATGCATGTGTTCACCTGTATCTTTCTTTATCTGACTGGGTGTATGGGTGAGTGTGTGTGTGTGCACGCTGCAAACATTGATATCAGGTTAGGTTTAGGTTTGTTGCCAGTATAGGTACATGTATAGACAGGAAAATCTAATAATTTACCAAGCCTGTCCTCGTTTGTCAGCTTACTGCGAAAAAATCTTCAATATTCTCTCTTCCTTTCACGCTGTCTCCCTGTTATCTTCAGAAACCAAATAGGATGACTATGATTAGGAGAGCAAAGCGACGGTATATGTGCTAAAGCGACGGTGGAAAGCTAAAGGGGAGCAGCATCATCAGCAGCAACAGCAGCAGTAGTAGGAAAGTAGCTTTATTCCTTGTTTGTTTTAGACCACGATTGGAATCTTATCAGGGATGGCATAAAGCTCTTTGTTCAAAAGTGCGCCACTTCACTCACTCTATCTAGGCATCTTGAGAGACACATTATTATGTGTACTTTGGGGGTAAACGAGTAAATTATATAATGCTACTACTACTACAACTGCGATGGCATGGTTCTCTGAGAGAGCAAGTCTCCCCGCGTGTATCTACTTTCCACGTTTTCACAGTGGAGATAAATCATCGTATTTGAAGTACAGCACAGATGAACGTATACTGGCTTTTCTTTATTCCATCTCATTTTTGGTTCACAATTCTCTACGAAAGAACAAGAATCCTGTGACCTCGTCACACTGACTTTGTGTGCAGTGTTTGCTGTTAGTTACCATGTGACATGCTACGACTGCACTGGTTTATGAGAGCTTGAAGTTGGTTTGAATGTGAGACTCTGTTCTTGAACCTCGAACGGAAGTGTATATACCTTTGAGGTAGGTATCTGTGGTGTGCTTGGACACACATAATAACAACATGTTATTTTCTTCAATTACACTTCTTTTCTTTGTGCTCAATGCGGACTGCACCGGGCGAAAGCACACACACATACATACATACACTAACACTATAAGACGACTAGATTTCACGATTAAAGTAAGTCGACGCAGCGATGCTGATGATGGTGTAAACGGACGTCTCTCTCTTTTTCGAGAAGGCTATAAAAAGACCTTTGACACGTTGTTTAAACAGATTAAATATCGTGGGGAATATAAAAATAATGGCGATGGTAATTGGTAGTTGTAAAGGTGACACGACTTTTACCAACATCTAAAGAAAGCGCACTCTCTCTCTGTGTGTACGATAGCAATGTAGAGACATGATGTAGGCTAGAATGTGCGTGTGTACGTGTAATGCAGGGATAGCTTTGTGGTCCCTACGTAAATAACCGAGATTAGAAGCAATTAAATTGAATTAAGGCTTTCTATTCAGCAAAACTTCTTAATTGGACCGTACATTTCCAGGAATTTAGGTGGAGACTTCCTCCCTGCCGTCGTCTCCAGATTCTTCCTGCTTTCCCTTCTTTTCCGTCTTTCGCAATCGCGGGAGCTGCCTTTGTGGTGGGCTACAAGATCAGAGAGAAGGCTGGCATTAAATAATCTATTTCCATTTCTCTCGTGTAAAGTTTGGAAGGTATAGTAGTGAGGGCAGCAGAAAAGTGCAAGTGTAAAACCATTTCTTTGGTGTTTTTACAGTTTTTGCACATCCCATCGAATATGTGTACTCAATACTGATTTGAATCTGGTCTAAATTGTCCCGCTGGATGTTGCAAAATGTGTAATAGTGGTAGCTGTAGTACTACGACTACTGGTAGTAACGCATTGTCTCTTCAGCCAGAATTTCGGGTCTCTCTGATTTGTTCTACTAACACTAACTACTCGAGTGGAACAGAACGTGGAGCACACAACAGCAGTCGAGTGCTGCGCCGTGATTCTAAAGCCACAAAAAGTCGTGTCTTCAGCACCATCGACACACGGCACACATTTAGAAATTAGCTTCGTTTATATTATCATTACACTGGCGCGCAATGTCACACTGAAACTAGCTTCTCTGGCTCACAGACAGCGTCTATTATAGCCTCGAGTGAGGTTTTCAACTTATTTATCGCATATCTCAAAATGAAAATCATTTAAGCAGAAAAGTCTCAATGAGAATGGTACTTCGCCAAGAGAGGAATTGAATACAGATGGCGTATTTGAAGGAAGACAGTATTGCATTTAAATGTGTAGGCTATTCACGTTGAGCCCTCTCGTCTAAATCTGTTTTGGCTTACAAACTGGCAACTATACAGCACCAAATCGGTTGAGTTGCTGGCATATTTGCACATTTTGCATTGACTTTGTTCAATGTCACTACTGACAATTGTCCCCGTTTTATTCTGCTGTGTCAGGCATGGCGTGTGCACTTCCTTTCGAGTAAACAAGTCATTGCTCGAATTAACCAGAATAACCCTTCCGGTGTGAACTCGACCGCCGATTCAAATAGTTTGCGAGTCGTAGCACCTTGCAATCTACGTCATCAACATCGTCATCATCGTCAGATCATTTTCATGACCTATAACCACCGGCCCACTAAAAAGGCCAACTACAGAGGCAAAAACTTTATGATGATTGCTTCCACTTTCCCTTTGATACTTTTGCTGCAACAACAGTCGCTCGTCATGTTGACTCATTTGCTGCGTTAGAGAGACCTGTTTATTTTTATAGAAAGTGTGGGTGTACTTTGTACGTGAAGTAAAATGGCAACACTCACACGTGTTCGGCAATTATGGGCTTTATTTTTTCAGTTTTATATACACACGAAGGAAGGGTGACGCCTTACGAACCTAAATAAGATTTCCCTACGAGATATATGTGCTATATGGATTGTAACTTTATCGTTGCGAATTGGGTTCTTTCCTTTGCTTTTTTGTCCATGCTTTTCTCCTTTGAAAAGTCGTTGAAAGCGGCAGTAATTGTAAAGTGATTTCACAGTGAGGAAAATTGTTCAAGTTTAAAGAGAGAGAAAAATTAGTGTGGTGTCGAAAACACAACGTTTTTTACATGCTATAATCTTTGCACATGTGTAGGTATTGAACAGTATGGCATATTAATTTACGAAAGGTCATTTGCGCACGGTAACGACCAAACCACCACAATCAGGAACATTTCCCCAACGTGTTCTAAACATCAGCACTTTTCTACGCACACACATATACATATATACACGGCCATGCACACCAACTCCCATCAGCCTACTTTTTTGCAGAAAATTTTCCAAGTAGACTAACAGAACACTGGAAATGGAAATTTTGAAAGAATTACTATTTTACTAGACGTTTCTCGAAGTGTTTTTGTGAGATTTGTAAAATCCAACTTTTTTCTCCTTATTTCATCTCCAAATAAAACTCGTACCTCCTGCTACTGGCCTAGTTAGGTGGATATTCACATGGGATGAACTGTTGAAATTGTCTACATAAGCTTAAAACAGGCATGCATGTATTTTAAGGATATTAAAAGTCAAAGGGAAAACATAAGTTTTCTTCGTGAAGCACGAAAAAAAGTTTCAAGGTGAATAAATAATTGACAATTACAATCAACTGAATAACTTTCATTATGACAAAATTTTATACTGACGTCCGCAGTGGAATACAGTTTTCCTCTGGGTGAACAAATATAACTTGAGGTTTTTTTTCACACAGTAAATTGCTGGTTAAAAACTATCTGACTTTACATTGGCGCAGAGAGAGAGGAGAGCCTTACATTTGGGGAATGAAAGTCATACAACTTAAATAAATCTTACGAAGGGAGAAAAACTAGGACAAACGAGTAACCGGAGCAAGTAAAAAGAGAATAAGGGCCGCTTTCTCTGCCGTGTTTTTCTACTCAACCAACGCCATTGCAAACAAAGTTACAATTAAGGTACACACGGATACTGGCGATGGCAGTGGTATTGCTAGTATATGTATACCCCCCTATTTTCCTAGTATCCAGCCTTATCAGTAAATTGCATCCTTCATATTTATTTTTCTGCCTTTGATGGTGGTGGTACCCTTTTTTATTTGCTATCTAGCGGTTCACTCGCTTTAATTTGCTATCTGATCTTTTTCGACCACAACCGTTCACCATGACGAACAAGACCTTGTTACTTGCAAAATATTTTCTTTTCTGGTACTCTTTCTCTCTCGCTTTCTCTCTTCTGTGTGTCTCCCTCACTTGGGCAAGAAAAAGGTCCAAAAACAACAGCTCATGTTCCCTTGAACTCTACGTTAGTTACGGTTCGAGATGGAGGATTAGAGATTTGGCTGTGACTTCCGTTCCCTTTCTGGTTCTGCCAAAATAGCTCAAGATATTATACTATTTTAATGACACCATTTTCCTGAAACAAACTTTTTACTACGGAAGAAGTATAAAAATTTATATAAAAAGATTTTTATTGACCTTTCCGTTAAGAGGTTTGCTGCTGCTACTACTGGCCTGACGATCGTCATCATTTGACTTTGGTAACCTTTCATTTTCATCTGTCTTGCCACATACTATACTTATTGTAGGTGTAAATCAAGGGCTACATATCGGTAGGTGTCCGAGATTTATCAGCAAATACCCTCGCTTGTTCTCCAGTTATGTGACCATCGACATTTTTATGAGCCAACAGCATGTTGTTGATGAGGATAATGATGACGTAGATTTCTTATTATTTAAAAACATGAACATATATACTACTAACCATAGTTTTTATACTCCATTTTTGGTTTACTGTTACAGGGTTGGGTTTTACTTGTATTTTTTCCTGTCTCCATAACACTTTTCTCGGTAAAAGTGTCGCCATACGTTTACACTAGTGGAGATTACGGCGCCTTTTCACCCACCAAAAGTGGCACAAAAATAAACAACATATTCTTCAGCCAGAATTTCTTGTTGTCATTGTAGTGTGTTTAATTTCGCTACTTTCCTCACACTCTTTCAAATACACAGTAGTTGGTTTGGACAGTAGAATTGTATGCAAAACACAAGTCTGCTTTGTATTTATTCCCCACACACATACACTCCCCGTTTTTTTATCCCGTTTTCCTCTTTACCGATTGCCTCTTTTGATCTTGATTAAACGTCAAGTAAATTTTTTCTCATGAAAAGGCATGGAATAAGTACCATGATAGAGCGTAACTGATGGCTGATTTACCTTTCGAATCACTTTGCACGCAAAGAAGCTATAGCAAAATGTATGAGCAAGGGGGAAAAATATTTAAGCAATAAGCATAAGCGTTCGTTGGTTCGTGAACGACGAAAAGAACGTAAGAGAAGATGGAGAAGTTGGGTATAAATGGGGAAACAAAAAGAGCACAAAACACATGTGTTTTGCAGTGTGTGCATGACCTGCAGCTTTATATCTGCCCAAGAAGGAGGTATCATGAAGTTCGCAGTTGGCAGCAGCAGTAGTTGTAATAGGAACCAGAGAAGTTGCTAAAAACGTAATATACATTTACTTATCTCGTTGTAAATAGGTTGCATGTCAGCCACTACTAGTAGCGCTACTGTGAATGGCTAGGTATGCATTAACGGCTATTACGGACTGTCATATTTTTACCCATTTCCTTTCAAGACACGAAGCGAGAGGGAGAGAAGGTGAAGGGGAGGGCCACAGGGTAGAGAAGAAGATGCATGAAATCGTGTATGTTGGCGGATACAGTCAGATTGTTGTAGTCATCGTGCCTTCGTTAAGTATTTACTGGAATGAACTGGAAAGTGTGAGCAAAACTAAAGGGCACGATGCGGTTTTGCATGTTGTCATTAACGATGATGCCTCCAGGTGCTGAAGATAATGTTCTGACCGAACCAATTTGACGATATTCTTCATGTAATGGGAAAATACTAAACAACTTTTACACGGGAAAAAAGATAATTGCTTTTAGAGCCGAAAAATTTATTACGTCGGAATAACTATTTTTCAGCACACGGCTCTATTCCAGTTTGTTTTGCTTATTTAGTAACTGATGACGGAAGCGCTAAGGTAAAATAGATCACGCGCGTGTGTGTGTGAAGTAGTTCGTATTCCTAGTATGCTACCTAAATACCGAAAATAAATGACAAAAAGCTTTTGGTGGCTTCTGGCACATGCTAATACTAATCTGTCATTGACTAAGTGGCCTGGCGGAGGGAAGTGAGGAAGAAATTGTACCTAAAAAGAATCAATAAAATAAATGTATTTATTTGTATCGATTTATCCCAATCAGTTTGAAGACATAGTAGCAGCACAAAAATGTGTGTGGATGTGGATACTATTTGTATTTATGTGCAACGCAGTTATTTTTATTATTGGCATTATTATTCATCAAAGCACATTTATCAAGATACACGAATGCTGATAATGTACATGTATACATCGGCAGAGTAAGTGGGAACCTATGGGTACGGAAATACTTTCCATTTACACGTGAAATATAGAAAAATTGTGTATTTTGAAGAAAATCCGAAAATAAAGCGTAGACGCCAAAATGGTAGGAGAATAAAGGTGAAAAAGGGTATGCGATGCGAGAAAAAAGTGGGTTACATGTTACATTTCTGGGAACAGAATATTTGACGAAGGAATAACAGGCAGTAGCAGAATTACACTTTCAGAGGTCCCGTGGTACACCACCAGTTTCACCACTCGTGCTAATTTCAAGTTCCAATCGTATCGTGTTTTGTCCCGTAATCCTTATTCTTGCTAAAACAGAGTGACGCTTCCCTTTCTGTTCAAATTCACGAGTAAATTTTTAAAATGTAGCTAAAGAAAGACCGGACTGTGAATCACGAACAGGAATAATAGTTTTCCATGCATACGTAATTTTAAAAAATCCACCATCGCCCGCAACCATCTCACATTTTACGACTGTTAGTTATTTCATGAATGAGAGCCAGAGTGAACTCATTATTACTATAGTCTATTTTAAAGTTCACTGCTCTCTGTATAAATTCTGATTAACTTTCCTTTTGGAGTTCAAGTTCAGGTGAACAACGTCAAGTCCATTACGTATTCTAGCATGTAATATAAATAAACTGCCTTTTAGCATTTTACTCAGCAACTCCTTTGAACATGAAGAATTGTTCTAGCTGAAAACATGTTTTCGTTTTGGTTATTTCAGTACTGCTGATTTCTAGAAAAAAAATCTAACAGTTTCTCGGTATTGGAATTTTGTAATGAGGTAAAGGAATAGTCACGTGTGTTTGAAACAATTACATGTGTTTTGTTTGTTGTCCCAGTACTTGACATACAACAAAACTCAAAGGTAAATCAAGAACCTTGTTAGTTGTTATTTGTTGTTTCTTGGCGTTCCATATTCGTAAACAAGGTCGAATTCTACATTTTCGCAATGGTAATTATCGATTTCTCTTCAAAATCGGTTAAATCGATATGATCAATTGGCGTCTTAATTTTAACAGAGTAGGAAATTTTGATAAATTTCGCCGCCGTTTTTTAAACGTGTATCCAATCTAGCAAACAGAAATCGTATTGCAACCAACTCACTGCTAAGTGCTAACGTCATACGCGAAATCAACCGACTAGAATTTTACTGTCCAAATAGTCAGTACTCATTTGAACAACCAATTATCGTTAATCATCCCCCGCGTATCTACCCCAATATTTAATGTGTCTGCGTGGGCGCACCAGTTACAGAAGCCCTTTTTTACCGCAGTACATTTTGTAGCACTGAAAGTGCGAGGTAGCCAATGTTACTTTTGCTCCCCTCAAATACCTTTTTCGCATACATTACAGGTAATTTGCCAGAAAGATATATTGCGCCAGGTAGGTAGGAATTTGATATATTATCATTGCAAAAGCAAAACTGTTGTGGTAACTATCACAACTTCTTCGTAGTGTAGGTCGCGGAAGGAGTGTGCGTTGGGAGTTGGGAAAATTTGATTTGTGGCAAGCTCTTGCTTATAAATAGTTTGCTCTAGAGTATACACCCGGCACACCCATTCTCCCAGGCTAGAATACCGAATCATGGTCAAAGAAATTATTAAATTTTGCACATTCAATAAGTACTAAACTTATTTTCCCCCTGAATTGCCTTGCATCTCTGCCTACTACCTATAAACTCTAAAATGAGGGACATGACATGAGGTACACACATGACACATACTACACTCCTCTCACATACATGTATCCCAACGTATATTAAAAAGAAACACAAATCTGTCCCCGTAACGCTGTCATTCTGATTTCAATTCATGCCCATTTCCTATTTGTTTATAAATTCATTTCAACAGACGGAGAAAACAGACTATAGTTAGGTACTTAGGCAGCGGCGGCGGTAGCAATTTTTTTAGTATCAAGCAATAAAGTAAATCCTTTTCCCTCTCTTCCCCAAAGACTTTATTTTTTATGCATGTGTCTGTAAAAAAGTTAGACTCGTACTTTTCATCAAAATCAAATTTGAATTCAAAGGTCGCGTGCTTCTCCTTCTTTTTTCATCTCTTTTCCCTTTTCATCATCTTGTGGGTATGTGTGCATGTGGTTTGCACGTCAGTTTTTTTCTCTCTTTGAAGTATGACGTATAAAGTATACACACACTGGATGTATCCCCTGCTACATGACGCTTACCATGAAAATAATACAGAGTTACGTAGGAAGTACCAAGCGACCAAGAATATTTGCATAAGAGGAGTAGGGAGTGCTAGTGTTCGCTCATTCATTTACAAGGGAAACCACAACGGCCGTCATATACGTAACAACGCAACGGCTGCATATTACCCATATATGTACATTCACAAAAGCGAAACAAAGCGAAAGTAAAGAAAACGTTTGCTTCCAGGAAACATGTGCACGTACCACATTTTCTCTGTTTTTTTCTCTCTTGCATTCACCAGAAAATAATAACAAACATTGACATGTAAAAAGCATTTACGTAAACTGTGTGTACGTTCTAAACTACGTGAACAAACCACATATTCATTTTCCCTTGTTTCTTTCTACAGTTTATAGTAGTACTAATACTATAGACATTGACAAGCAGAAAACTTTTGAAGAATATTTATATTTTCTCTCTCTCTCTCTCGCTACTTGTAGTATGTTCATACGGCCCGTAACTACTTAGGACGTACCTGCACCTGTAAAGGTATACAGAGAAATATTTTACTTAAAAACAATATTCAAAAAGTTTCACGGTTGATGGTGTAGCAGAAAAAATATTGTTGATGGTGTATTTTGTTTGTTCTAGAAAGGGTGAGCACGAAGAAAAAAAAATTATAATGGATTGTTTTTCTCAAGAAAATAAAAAGTGAGAATGAGCCAAAAGAGAGGAAAAAATAACATATTTTGGTCAAATAACCGTTGCAAAAGCATGTTACAGCGCGTTACCAACGTTTTTCGGCTAACACTCTGTTTTCCTATCATCTTCACAAATCTAGCAGAAAAAATAGTGAGGGACAATGAAATTGGTACATGACGGTGAGCCAATGAATTGAAAAATGTTTAATGTTAGCTTACCCTTCCCATTTTTTTCGTTTGTGCCAAAAAAACGCTCGTAGTAATAGGTTCACGATGAAGGAAATCACTTTCCCGTCAGCTTTTTTTTTGTTTCAAGTAAAAAAAATCGATGTTACATAAATACATGCAGCAGTATGGTTCAAATTATATAAAAGAGTGCATTGTGCTTACACAAGAACTAGTAGACAGAAAGAAAGAGAGACGACACAAGAACACACTCACACTTTGTAATAGTAAGGTGGTCAGATAATACATGCCTATGTGGGCAAGTAAATAAGTAATACACCAAATTGAGGAAGTATACGAAACAAGAAAATGCCGCTACTATTCTGATATCATCATATCATGAGCAGCAGCACCAGTGGAACACGAGGCAGGAGAAAAAAGAGAAACGTTTACACGGCACACCGTTGTTGTTGCGGCCGTCTACACTTTTATTTGGCATACGGATGACTTGAAAGTAAATATAAAAGTGGTAATTTGCTATTTGATATTTACGTTGGTGGTACCTATGTACCCGTTACGCTAATACAAGGTAAAAAATACACACATACACATTGTGTGTGTTTGTGTGTGTGTGTGTACTTTATTCGTATTACAAGTGAATAGCGGGTTCATTCCGTAAAGTGGAAAAAATAGGGACGAGTAGGAAACACGGAATATAAGCTTTACTTTTCTTTTTTATACTTCCCTTTCGTTACTATATATCCATCTTAGAACAAAAAACGTGGTGGTATATTTATTGCTATTATGGCCATCAACAACGTCGAGTAAGATAGAAAAGTGGAGGGAAAAAATTCTCTCTAAAATATAAATAGGCTGCTGTATTGATATGAATTTCTGGATCCATAAATTATAGGAGGAACAAGTAAAAGTTCAATAAATTTGAAATGTACCCAGAATTTTGGCGATTGTGGGCTATTTATGAGATTTTTTTATTTTGTTTTTTTATATAACCTTACCTAAAAATTGCAAATTGTGGATGTGACTGGGGAGCATGCTTCGAAGAATTGGGGGAAATTGAGACAAAAGTTTTCTTTGGCGGTAGGGATGTTAGTTGGAATTTGTAGCCGAACTAGAAAGAAAAGAAGTAATAAATCTAGAAAATATAATAACTGTAGTAGTAACTGTAACATTTTATACAATGTGGAGGTTGTAGAGTTTTTTTTAGATGATCCCTGCTTCCGGGAAGCATAATGTGGTTAGTTATTGCAAAATTGTGCCCACCATCCCCCTCTCTACTGACATGTTTGTGTGTACGAAGCGGTTCTTGTAATTAATTAGAAACCGACGCGAGAATTGATTATAAAATGCATACCCAGTATGTGTTTAGTGTTAACTTTATTTAACTTTAGTAACTACATGGCAGAGAAATAGTAGATGAAGAGATAAGGGAACAGAGAAGTTGTAAGGTAAACAAAGTAAGTCTACGAAAAGAAAGCTTTCTCCCTGGCCTCTGCCGCCAACTGTTACAAAGTAGTTCCAGTAGTTTAGTCATAGTATGCTGAGTCGACCAATATATAGTTACTTAACTTGTTCCTCTCCCATTATAATACTGTACTTCAGCCCAACTACAGATGAGCTGTGGCTCGTTGTATGTGGGCTTACTGTCGAATATTTCTCTCTCCAGTGTGCACTGGTTGTGATGTAAAGCGCAATCCTAAGCCTTTTCTGTTTCCGCTCCAGTCAGTTTCAATCGCGTATTTGAACAAAGAGAAAAGTTGTTACGAAGATTGGAATAGGGAGTCAAAATATTTTTTTTTTCGCGTGTTGCGCTGACTATCAATAAACTTATGTAATAATAATAATATTGTCTGTTTACCTGTAAATACACATGTGTACGCTAAATTAATCAGTAGTAGTAGTTAGTAAAGATAAATTAAAAACTGCAGGGAAAGCCGGTAACGCAGCAAATTAATTACTTGTTGTATGTAAGTACGAGCACTACGGCCAAACTTGGTCGCAATAATTTGGAAATTTTACTGGATTTGGATGAAAATAAACAAAATTACTGTGTTTTCGTCTAAATTACAGCGTAAATTATGCAATAATGAGATCAAGTAACGAAGCCTATCCAAAAATATAATTAATACTAGTAACGAAATAATAGGGATGAATATTTTAACTGCTAAAAGGACATTGTTACTTCATTTACTTCATTATCATCATCATCATTACCTTTGGCTACTGTGACTCGACGATAGCAAATAATGGTCACATTCATGTCACATGTCTCTGTGTGGTAATAATACAGGAGAGTGTGTAGACCGGGACAAAGGCGGACGCCATAAAATACCAGTACCGTTGTAGATATTTGTCATTGACATCCACATCCCTATGACCGGCTGTATGTATATTTATGTAAGTAATGGGCCGTTAGATCAATACCATATAAATACGTAATGTGGCAGCTCGTTTTGATACTAATAATATGTTACTAGTAACATAAGAAGGTAGTTAGAATGAACCCAAAAATACATTAAACTTACAATCTAAACCGAGAATAGTGTCTGGGTTCCTTATTAATAACATAACTGTGGATTTATTGTTCTTTTTGTTGTTTTCAGGTTAAGTACAACTGGTAAAGATGACGTCGTCTTATTCACTAAAAACTATGATAACCACGTTGCGACCGGAAAGCAACTGTAAATATACATTTCTTTTGAGGGTTGTACCAACACGTCATGGAAACCCAACACCCGTAGATAATATCCGCTTATCATCATCATCAACAACAACAACCTTATCTGTTTCACATCTTAACCATTTCAGCCATTAGAAAGGGAAAGGTAGCTTCCGTTGTTAGAAAATTTGTGTAAAGGCTGCTTTTGCGCATCAATAATCCCAATAGCAGAGACCCGAAAGATGACAAAATTGTGTTGTCATGTATTTTTGTGACAAGTTTTAGTGATACAAAGTATAGAAGATATCCAAATACACACACACGTAGGCGACTAGTTTTTCATGTTACATGGCTCGTCGGAAATTGGTAAGTAAGTTTATGCACGAGATTGTACATAGATGTGTTATTTCCATCGTAGCTAGGTAGAACCCTGTTGAGTGTTTACTCCAGGAACAGGATGCAATACAAAAATGTCCAGGTTGATAGTTTGCCAAAAAAAGTAAAATGACGTGAGTTAAACATTATATACATACCTACTTATCTACCTTGTAAGCACACAGCAGGAAATCGCTAAATAGTTCCAACTAGAGAGCACACGTTCCTCAGAGAACGACTTTTCAAACCTAATTTTTGCTGGAAACTCTGGGCGCAATTTTTATTTATATGCCCTGTCAGAAACTTTTATAGGAAGGAAGTGAATCGATGAACAGTAGGAATAGGCAGTAATGATGTATATCATCATCCTCATTCTGAGTGACTACTACGCATACACACTCACGTCATAAAGTTAAATTATTGTAGTGAGGTTTTACGTAACGGCAAATAAACAAGGTTATGTATTGCTATTATATTGTACGGATAGCTACAGTCGTCATTACTTTCTTTCCAGGAAATACCCATAAGTAGGTTAGTCGTAGTATCTGTATTACAATAATAATTTTTATGGGAATAGGCGAAGAAACAAGGAAGAAGGACATTATGGCGATGATGCTGGTGTTTCCCCCAAAAATATAGCGTGCATTCACGGCATCATCAACATCATCATCCACAATAGCAACTACAACAACAACAACATCATCATCATATTCATTTTTTGTGAAGCACACGCCACGCCCGAGATTCGCTCGCAAATATTAAGCAACCTAACACCACCATCATCATTATCATCTTCACTCCATTTTAGCCCCCTTTGTACGCAAGGAATACCCTAGAAAAGTAATAATTTTCTACGTTTTTTCACCCAACAACGTAAAGAGAGATGCTATCAAACTTGCAAAATAGGAGAGGGATCACAATGAGGTGTCTGGCAGTGTGGACGTTCTTTCTTCTTCTTTACGGTAAGATGAAAGACGCAGTCTATTTTTTACATAATAATAATAATAATAACAACAGCATGCTCTAGTTTAATTCTCTAAAAGTAAGTGAGAAAAAAATTGCCAGCGAACAAGCAAGTCTACCAAAACGCTTCAAAGGGCTGCCTAAAAACACAGAAAGTCGTGAAGGTCGCTTTGAGAATTTGGGAGCAGTGTATCTACATAATAAAATATTATTTTGTTCTGGTTGTCTTGTTGATATTGTGTATATAAGTAGGCTTTATGCTTTTACCGCGTCGTCATTCGGACATGATGTTAGTAAAAACAAAATGGGTAATGCATTACTAATATAGCCAAAGGGGAATAAAAAGACGATGAAAGCACTTAAAAATTTGAATTTAAAACCGACTTTGTACTGTACCTAGTCCATTGGGATTTGCATTAAAAAATCTTGAATACCATAACACACATTGAAAGGGCGATTCTGAAAACAAATGTACACATTCAACATATACAGAAGGAGGAAGTGAGACCATTTTACTGGCTGTATCACATTTACCCATTTGAAATATGTTATGGTAGAAAACGAAACAGGAAATTTTGATGAGGAAAACATAGTAATGTGGCCACAACAAACACAAGAGTATCGAGTTTTGATAACGGCATCGGTGTAGCAATTAGGTGTAACCCGAGAATAAAACGGGGCAAGTATAGTACGGGACGGCGCTTCCAACCGCAGTAATTGCAGTTGTGGAACAGTAAAACAATTTGTGACTAGTGAATTTAATTTGGGCCTAAGTATACGGCTATTATACACTACACGGAGAAAATAAGAGAGAAATTTTTACTGTCATGTCATGTCGCTCTATTACTTGCTTTGCTACCCCTCTCCTCACGGAGACTTTCTGGTTTTTCATGGCTACAGATTGTCATTATCATTATTACGTTCTATTACACAGAAAAGCGAGGGAAAGGCAAATTTGTGTGTATGTGCATGCCTACTCACATAAACAAACACACTCGTAAGCTCATTTCATTATTATCATCATATCTGCTTCTACTGTTGTGTTGTTGTCATCGTTTTCTACCTGGAAAAAAATTATATGACTTTTCGACCATTTACTTTCATTATATCGTTTCAATTTCAAGAGTTGTTATTATCGTATCATATCGAGTAATATCGCTTTATGTGGAAAATTAATATGAGTAATTCATGAAATTGCGTAAAAGTGCTGTTGGCTCCCTTTATTATGGATTTTGTGCACGTTCACAACAACAGCATTAAAATGTGCCTGGGCAAGTAATAAAATTGGGAGTAAAATGATAATAAATACAACCAAGTATTCATTTTTTACGACTCCTTTCCCTTCTCAAATGGTTACCGGTGGTGGTGTGTGCTTCATCATCAGCAGCAACACACCAAACAACATGGACAATTTAGATTATAAAATGCGTATTATTGTTGTTGGACGTCCAGATATTACATTACATGACATTACGACGACGTGTATCGTTTATGTTTTATGCACTTTACGCAAAAATATAGGCAGCAACAGCCGCACGACCACGCTAAATTTATACGACGGAAAACAACTCCGTTGGAACAAACAATGGTACTCGGAGCAAAGGCAGTAATAATGATGATAAAATAATGGGAAATAACGATTTTGCTGGGAAGTACGAATGAATAGATCCATTTGCAGTGATAAAAATGTGGATAAAAATGTATGTAGACTTTGTTGACTCAACTTGAGTTTGAGCACGGAACGTGGACATTTAGGCAGATAATGTAATGTACGATGGATGCAAGTGTGAAAATTTTGCATTTCATAGTCAATTGGGTAACTATTTGCGTATGCTTACTCGCACAAGTGTACATACACACACGGAATGACAAGATTGTAACACGACCACGGAAAGTTTATTTATTTATTGTTTGGTGTTACCCATGATGAATTGATTGTGTACCTGAAGAGAAAACGACATGCACACGGCATGAATGGATCTATTGATACGTTGAAACGTGCGACCATTTTTTTTATAAATGTTTACTTCTAGAAAAGCTAAATAAAATCACCCAAAAGTACAAAAAATGAAGCAGTGCACACAATCTTTCACGATGCACAGAAATGTTTTGCAATTGAAAGTTTTTTTTTCATCCGGTACCGTTCGTTCACTGTCTATCTGCCTAACTTCCTTTTCACTATGCGCGCCGCTCTGTCTATACTTGTAAATACTTGTATGTGTACATTATTATTATATATTCTTACGGAACCCTTCCGTTTGGCAAAATTGTAACCAACTTGCAAGGGGAAAAGGCACCCAAGGAAAGCAGTAATAACGGCGTGTATACTATACACGTATAATGTTTATATAGAAAGCCACCATACCACCAACTTTTTTTTCTTTGGTAGCAAAAACCCCATCCACAAACTCCTCAAAAGACGTAAGTACATGCCTAGTGTGTGTGTGAGAGAGAGAGAGAGTTCTTTTGTGAGACTCTGAGTGAAAAGTAAGAAGAGCATGTGGCAAAAAAGAAGACGAGGAAAAGGGTAAAGAAAAAAGTTGCTCACAGACTTGTTCACTTTTAGCAATAAAAAAGGAGAAGAGAAAAAAAGTAGACTTAAAATGGAAAATTTCCTTTAACATATTACACTATAGAGATACTAACTGCTCGAGAGAGGAAAGACGCCAAATACACTCACAGGTTGTGGATACCTACATGGGAACATGTGAAGTCGCCTGTAAGGTTAACTATAGCTACGTGCAGGATAGAAAACCCACATTATTTTCCCTCTGCATGGCAGGCTCTCCCACCATTTATCTCCCTTCTACCTCCGATCACCTTTGTTTTCTCCCTTAAGTACTGTTGAAAAGTTGTGAGCGCATCCCCAAAAAACAAGCAGCAGCCAGGTATAAGACACAAAGTGTGGGTATGTTTGCACAATGAATGCTTTTTAGCATCTTATAAACTCACTTATCTATGGATCGAAACACACTCACAAACATGCATCATAAACACACAATGCAAAATAATAATAATAATAACAGCAGCGACAACAAACATATCAGAAAAATTCCCGTTGTCTAGTCACCTCACCACGTTTGACACCCTTTCCCCCACACCCTTCCCCCTTTCTGAAAATGTAAAGTGATGTGAGGCTCTTAAGAGGCGAAAAATGTTGTGTCATACGCTACTTGTGCCAGTCTCTCTGACGACAAGTGTACATTTCCATGTGCATGCATTACAATATATATGTACCATTGTGCGGACAAAGACGACGACAACAACAGCGAGGAAACTGCAGAGAGACACAATTCACAAGACCATATAACTTACACAGGCATACACTCGCCAAGGAGAAGCACCTCTGTCGTTATATGTCCGCTTTTAAAGTGCAATAAGTTGCAAGTTAACTTTTTTGGGGCAAGTTCCGTAACTCTGAAGCTGTTACTACCGGAAAAGAAAGTTATCCGAAGAGGGAGGAAAGAGGAAGATGCTTCCAGGGAATTTTCTAGCCAGGCCACTGAAAGTAAAGTGTAGGGATAAATGCTGTAACGTAGATATTTACACATTTCTTATATCATTGTTTACGGCCACTTCAGCAAAAAAAATGTGTATTATACGAAGGATAAAAAATGAAATAGCTCTTTTCTTCGCATTCCCCCACATTTTCTTTTTTCTCCGCCTTCCCTTATATCTGTCTGTCTACTGCACAACAACGGACTAACAATAAAGTAAAGCATAATCATAATAATAATGGAGGACAATCTCAACTCTCCATTTTACTGACGTGTCTTTTTCCCAAGTGACTTGAAGTGCTTTCAAGGAAGCAAGAAGAGGAGAGGCAAAAAAAGACGATGTGCAGAAGCATAGCGTGAAAGAGAAAAGGGGAGTATAGCCATGACAATTAGAAAGGAAGCGAAAGAAAACTTTGCTCAGTAGTATTTTATTTCCTTTTCACTCGTTCACTTTTTGGTGCATACTACCGAGACAAATTTTTTGTTACCTTGTTCCACCATACATAGGTATTTGTATCTGCACCACTACCATTACCAGCAGCAATGCAATACAAACACAACAGCACAAGGAGCGGGAAAAACTAAAAGATTTTTTTGCTGTCTCCTCAGATTTTTATATTCTTTTGTACATGTTCCAAAATTATGAAATGTTTGACTCAAAAGGTATGTATAGTTGAAACTTGAAACGTCAGTAAATCTACGGGCCTGTCATTGTCATCATTAAAGCGAAAAAAAAACTAAATTAAAATGTTTCTGCTGACAGGAATAGTACATACATAATACCTACCTGTATTGCAGTTAAAGTCAGCAATGTTGTGCAAGGACAAAAAACGAGAACGTAACAGGGATAGGCGGTGGAAGCGTGTGTACAGTGGGACAAGTAAGCAGATGTATGTGTTATATTATGTAGGTAAACGATTACTTGGATTAGGTACTTGTGTGCAACTTATCCTTTCACAAAAATGTCTTTCGGTTTTATGAATTTCTTTTTACCAAAAAATAAAGTCGTCGACAAATGTCAGCAAGGACCATTTATTCGCTAAAAGATTAGCATTTTTTATGCAACAGAGTAGTAGTGACATTTTACTTTTTGTGTTATATAATATCATAATAGCGCAGTCGTGCATATGGACACGACGACAACGTGTGGGTGGCATTGACATACATTTTTTACGATCTTCCAGTTGCTCGAACTTTTTTCCAGTTTATTATTATTTTTTCTTTCAGAAAACTGACATTGCTTCCTGCATTTTTAGCACCTCGTAATAAAGTTTTCCCAGTCAGTCATCCGCACCCCCACCCGGAGTAGTAAACTGAAATAGTCTTCATAAACTCGTCATAGATACAACGGAGACTTATTTATTCGAGTGGAAACATAGTAGTAGTCAGTCTCGCTACGTAGGTACACTTGTACAATATTGTATACCCTCACATGATTCACACATAAACACACACACACTCCTATTCTCATACAGAAAGCAAATGGGCAGCTGACAGCCGTAAAAACCGGATGGATAGTCACTGTTCCTCCCCGGTTTTCCTTTTCTTGTTTTCTTGTAGTACTTTCTAAAACGGAGGAATGTATCCGTCTACCCCAAAATTCACGGACCTGCTCAAGTAAGATGGTGTAAGTAATATTAAAGATAGTACACAGCCCGGTTCCGTCACTGGTTTCACAAAATTTCACAAAAATATTCAAGTACATAGGGAACGGCATCAAGAGATTCAGCCGAAAAAAGGGAAAAGAAATTCACACACACACTCTCTCTCTCTCTCCCTAGCAAGCGTCATCGCTATCGGGATTATTGCAACACAAAAAGTGTTCATAAATTTGTTTTGTATTTCCTCATTATTATCATTTTTTTTCTTCCCACTTTCTGGCTTGTGGGTGCGTGTAGTATCTGGCGGGGAGAGCTGTTAAATGTTTAATAATCCTCATTGGAAGTTTACGTCATAAATATATTATGCGCCCGAAAAAAGTATTGATTGCCAGCATGTCATAATAATTCACTACCTCTCACTCTTTCCGTCCAACGGCGGCGGTTTTTCTGTGATGTGCTACCTTGTACTATAAACATGTCACCGTGTCTACTACCTGGAAAAAAATACAATTTTTACGCTTGGTTTACCCTTTTCGCTATCTAACTATATCGGACTGTTCGACTGCATGTGTATATTCCAATACAAATTTATTCGTATTCATCATTATGCTGGCTAACGGGCTACTTATCGATGTCAACCATGAATCAATCGTCATTTTTTGCGGCATATAACTACAGTAGCGACTTATATTGTGCGTGGTACAATATTTGTATAGGTAATTCTACAGTATTATGTAGGTACGGTTGGCGTGTGTGTGTGTTTGTGTGGTCTAGAAGTCTCAACGTGGCATATTATTCGTCCCCTTTGTATTTCAGTCATTTTTCATAAGTACAAAAGTTGTTATTTTTTAATAACTTTCGGCTTTTTTCTTTTTTAGGTAAAAAGTTTTAATGTTGGCTAGTTGGTTGGTATGTTTAAAAAATAAGTGCGGTGTCAACGTTACTGCGTCGTACTGTAGTTTGTTTTTAATAGACAGTGGATGAGTACCACCAAACTACGCATATATTATTCCATTATTAATGGCAGCATTATCGAAAACAGGGTTTACTCATTTATAATTTTGTGAAGCAATAGGATTGTGATGATGATGATTATGACTAGCAATTTTTCCTTTCTGATACAATTTTTGTTATGTTAATAATGCGACCGACGAAAACTGGTATTACTTCCACGGAATTATCCTGATTGCTGATGGAAATTCCGATAACGAGGGCCCTCGCCCTCTTTTAAACTAATTTATTTGGAAATATTATTACATTATTGGTATCATCTTGATCTTTTCAAGTGAATTCCAAAAACGTAAGTACTTTTGCCATAATTTCGATTTATTTACGGGCTCGTCCTGACACCGGCACAAAACAGTGAGACAATCGAAAAGAGAAATGCTAACAACGTAACCGTTTCTGGGAATTCCCCAGAGTCAGCGGCAAATAAATACTGATATTAAACTCGTGTACGACAGAAGAGAAGCTTACTTTTAGTTTGTAGTAGTAAGCAGCAGCAGAACAATAGATTTAGGTATTATAGTTTAACTTAAAGATGGGTATTATGTACAAATGTATATATATAATGTTATGTTCGATGTTCTGCTTGTTTGTGCATTTACATACTTCCCCTGCACATGGAAGCATTTGCATAGGTATATACCGTTCCGGGTGTGTGGATATGTGTCAACAACGTGTCGCAAAAAAGGCTATTTACGATTTGTCCGTACAGTCATTACGACGAGCGACCTATATTTTATCAGTTTTCTTGACAAAAAGTGGGATGTACCGCTTTTCTCACGTGTTATTCTATGGAAAAAGAAGAAAGGCACGCCTGATGATGCAATTAAATGAGTATTTACAGTTTAAAAGGTGGCTGATTGCAAACAATTGCTGGAAAAGTGACGATCTTCGGGAAATTCCGAGAAGGCTGCATGCATTCCCAAAAATCGGATGAAAAAATAATTCTGGTTGATTACGTAAGCCCACGGAGTCGCAAGAGTATAATCCGAGACCATGTTCTGCTGTATTTATAAGTAATACAAGAGGACGATATCAGGAATTGCAGCAGCGTGGCATTGTTCTGTCCATTTTAATAATGGGACATGCACTGTTACAAATTCCAAGACATTTGTCGTTCGTTCCATTTCCTGTCAGTTTGGGTTGTTGTCTGCATGTCACACTAATCATGTGTCAATTGAGGATGAAACATGCTTTGTTAGAAACATTATACATCTGGTTAGTAAAAAATGTACAGAGTGCCCACCGGGAGGAAACAGAAAGCGTTTAAGTTGTAACCGTGATCGTAAAGGAGAAGGAGACGACGAGTGTGACACAAGAAGAACACATAGTGGTAAGCAAAAGTACACGCAGTCTTTTTTAGGTAATGTGTACTACTTCTGGTTGTTTGTACATCAGGTATTCATGCAACATTGTTTGTCGAATGAGTGGTGGTGGGTTAGTGTAGGCATTTTCAAGTGAGCCCACCGGAAGAGGAGGGAAAGTGGAATTGCTTTCGTTCTTTCTCCTTCTTATCTACCTATTCTTCTGGTTTGTTAGGACAACGACTGGTAACTGTGAGTGGGGCACGCTACCATCATCAGCCTCGCTTTGTCTTGTTGTAAACCAACAACAAAAAAAAGCAGGTAAAAATGCCTCAGCCAGAAAGAGAAAAAAAGTTGAGCCTAGACAAGCTGGAAAAAGCAGTTGAGAGGAAAAAGGAAAATGACTGTAATGAATTGAGCCACGAGAATGCCATCTCCTTGAGGCTTTTACATAACAAGGCTACAAAAAAACAGGAGTAACAGTAGTGAAGAGAGACAACCACTTACAAGTTTAAACATAGCGGAAAAAGGCCAGAAACAGTAGGCAAACAACAAGAATTCTACACACAAACGCACTCACCACATGCACAAACACCACACACACCCACATACAAACACACACACACACACACAAGCGATTATAGTTGATTTCCTTACAGTTTTCTTCTCATGTATATGTAAATATACAAAGAAAACACGACACTGGGGAAGGAAGTAGCAGGAGCCCGAGTTGATGTTACAGATATATAGTTTCGTCGTTTTGTTATTACCTAGCATGCTTGTTGAAATCGTTTGAAACTCATGAACAGCAACTTTTTTTCACGGCGTCTCCTTTCCGTGCCCTGCTTTCGAGGAATTTCAATGTGCATCTTTAGAACATAATGGATGGGAACAGAGGAAATACAAAGAAAGTTGTGATGTTCATATGTATACCCGGGTATGTTTATTTCGAAAACTTTGTTGGGTACGTGTGGTACGTCGTTTGCTACTTATAAGTCAGCAGGACATTGTGAAATCTTCCAGGCACTTTGTCCAGGAACCAGAAAGAGAGAGAGAGAGAGAGAGAGAGAGAAAGAGAGCTGGAGAGAAAAGAAGAGAGAAACTCATCTAAACCAATCCAACAGGGGAAACATCATTCCTCTTCCTGTCGTCACTACGTTGCCATTTCACATTCGCTTTTTCAGACAACCACATTACTTATTACATTCGAGCGCAAAATGGCATATAGAGTACTGCATATATATGTGTGTGTACCTATTGTAGACTCGCCTAGTTAGCTGGTCTCTTTGTCTATTAACCTACAAAGTGTCTTTGAATGAAGGAAAGGCCTTTCATTCATGCATGCATAACTGCATGCATGTGTCATTTATGCTGCTGTTTGGGTTGAGGGTGAGTGATGGGAATGAAAATAGAAAAGACAATGGTTGGATATAAGAACGTACACTGACATATATATAGCACGTTATCCCACTTATTTCAATATGACGAACATTTTCCCAGGCTCGAAGGGTGTTAGGAAACGGTGCAACCAAAACGCGTTTGGAAACTACTAACACTATTACGCTATTACTGTGGTCTGGACCAAGTTTCGTGGGTGCCGTGGGCGAAATTCCATTACAACAGTATTTTCATTGGCTGTCAGTCAAAGAAAGCGTGCAGTGAGGTATGCATGACCTCCCCTTTTCTATTACCCTTATTCCAGTGAAGACAAACACATTACGTGGGTGTATTTAGCCGTTTCTGTATGTGGGGCTGTTAGATATACAAAATGTGTAGTGGTGCCGTTGGTGGTTTCTGCTTCGTAAATGGTAAATCAGATTTCTTTTTAAATTACAAAAGAATTTAAAAAAAAACTTTTCCTGTTACTTTTGATGGACTACATGTTTCACAGTGGGAATTAATAACCTTAAGCAGTTGTTCTTGTTCTGTTAGGATTGGAAAATTCAAAATCAATTAAAACAAACATTAAAAGCTGTCAGATTCCCACGACCAGATGAAATAAAACAGTCGTCACTTTTCAATAAAATAAAATTTTCAGAACTTATCACCACCACCTATCTTTCATGAGACAATTTAATGACTACTTATTCAAAGAAATTCTTTCTAAAGCATGTCCTTTTCCAAGTCGAGAGAGATTAAGAAATGTTGTTTTGATACTTTACGGTTTACACATATGCATGTCTGAATAAGCGTATTTTCAGAAGTCAAACATGAGACATGAATGAACATTATGTCAAATTGGGACTCTATATTTTCAGCTGTGTCTGTACAAATTATGATTCATGTTGACGTTTCATTACATTTGTGATCAAGTTGACATCTCAATGACATATTTGTACATTTATAACTGCCACCGTTTCGTTTCTTTCCATTACGTAAAGTATCTATATTTGAATCTCTTGCAGTAACGAATGTAACAGTGGTCGACGTGAATTTTTTATTTGATATCGTCCAATTCAGTCACTCGAGCCATCATTTAAAAAAACATGATAACCTAAACTGGTTCAAATTAACAAGAAAACTGTCACAAGTTCATAAACACGACAAGCCAATTCAACTTTCTTTTTGCCAACTTACGCGGTGTTGGGATTGAATTCCTACGGGAATCGTGACGACAGCCATGCCCGCCGCCATCTCCTATGGCTTTCTAGATGTTACCAGATGATGGCACACAAAACTGCTCCCAATACTAGTTGAAATTATTTTTTATACATTTCGACAGGTTTTTGACAACTGTATATTCTTTAGACACCGAATACGCCTATTTTCTTTGAGCTGACTGTATACATGTGTATTCATAGACGTTTGGACACAATGAACAATGACGATGACGGAAGTGAGTAACGGTCGGGACTCGGGACCATACCTAAATGTACATAGCAAGATATATATGTTTGTCGATGTATTTTCTACCCACGTACATGCAAACTTCGTGGTGAACGTAACCACAAATAATTCACGAAATAACATACTGTGCAAATTATACCTTATATTGTTCATACTGCCATGATATTTTTTCGTCATGTTGGCCTGCACGATGAAACTATAGAAAGACGTGTTGGTCACCACATTCTTATTTTTAGGAGAACCGTATTACAAAGTTGATTTTCTTTCATGTGTGTAGGGATGTGTATGTGTGCGCGCGCGAAATAAAGAAAACCCCTCCGACACTCCTGTGGTCTTTCTTTTATGTTGTCAGAAATAGACCAATCATTTTTAGATTCTTTCACTGCTCAGTCAGTCGGCTCACATGGAGTCTAGCCGTATTATTGTGTGTGTGTGTATATAATACATTAAATATTTTCCGATTCTTTCTTCGCGAAAGGGGTGACGAGGAAGCAAAAGGCATAAATAAGTTTCAATGGACAAATTCAAGGTGAAAGCAACAACAACCCGTATACAGAGCACATGCTGGGTGTTTAGTAATGGTAGCGATAGTATGGAGCACGACCACGACTATATTGCTCGTACTGCAGCTGCTGTTGAATTAAAAGCGTGACTATTTTTTTGCAGGGTGCCTAATACTCGGTCAGTCAAAATCACGTCATGACCCGGCAGGACATCAGTATATGCATATTACTTGCAAACACATTCAGTTTTCCTATTTCAGCCTGCCGTTTTATTGACACGTATTTCTTTACCCTCTCCAGGGGAGCTCCATTGAAAATTTCAAGCTGAAATGGGATACTCTTGGAAAGGGGAGAATCTTGTGTGCTTTCTCTAGGGATTTATTTATTTATTCAACTTTGAAGAAAAGTATCTTACGCAGCCATGATACAAACACCATGGCTGAAAATAAGATTGGAGTATATGAATAAACACAAAAAATGCGGAACATAATATGTAATTTCTATTAAATAAGCTAAGCACGAGAGAGAGAGAAGAAAGACATTTGTTATTGGTTGCTCCAGCTGCTTCCTGCTTTCTTCGCCAACACAACGAAACAGACAATATGTGCGAGAAAGGGAGGAAGAGAGGAAGGAGGAATAAATAATAATGACAAACAAGAATAAGGAGGAAGCCTTTTCATTGCTGGGCGAAAAACGAAGGTACTAGCTACTTTCATCATTTAATGAACACCAATTTTCAGGTCTTCGTCACTGACAAAAGAAAGCTACCATGGAATGTGCAATAATATGTAGGCAGAGTAAGTGGGTGTTTAATAGCAGTTTACTGTGTAGTAGCTGGCCGTCTCTGGGTAAATAAAAGAAACGAAGAAACACCATCAGTATGACTGCACACAAAACACTCCACTCTGCTCTCTATCTACTCACAGCCGCATCTATTATAAATGCCGATGAATATCGTCATCTGGTTATAAGTAGTAGTGAAAGGTGAGCTTGATTTTGTGTTGCTTGTTCACAATAAAGTCGAGCATGTTGACGATTAAGACCTCTCTCCCTCTCCCTTCTTATCTTAGTAAGTGCCTTGTACCGTTTTTCCTCTTATGAGGTTTGTCCATTTTCATTCACTGGAAATGTACAGGGAGTCGTTTTTTACGTCGGAGTGCCTGTTTTCATTAATATTTCATTCATATTTCGTGTGTACATCATGTGGTTTTAACTTAAGAGTCAAACTAAAGAAGGAAATGATGAGCTGAAAAAAAGTTAACTTTACTAGAGCCCTGCAACAACAACCTGCAGTAGGAATAGTAGTACAACCTTTCTTCTCCTACCCCTCTTCCTCATCATCAGCAACAACATCATCAAGTCATGTAGAAGATGGGTAATTGCTCACGTAAAAACATTGTTAAATGAGATGTAATGTAAACTGGCATCATCATCGCAGTAGCAAGAACACACACACACAAACTTACAGAATCCCTATCTATATAAATTTTGAAAATGTCCTGGATACTTTCTTCGCCAAGATGCTTATATACGTTTCGTTCTTCTGTTTCGTCTTGTGTTGACTTTACATACAGATATACTAACAGAGTGCATGTGTAAATGCATGTGTGTGTCCAAGGGAATGTAAATGAATGTTCATTTTTACTCTCAGGGGTTTTATTTAACAACGAGAAGAAAAGCATGCATGTAATAATGGATGGATAGAAGCCTCGCGCTTTCTCTCTCTGGTGAGCGGACGTTAAATGGAAGGATATATGTTGAAAGTTTTTAGTGTTGTTCTTGTTTCCTGGCCATATTCATTGTAGCATATTACTATATGGTGGCAGAAGTAAGTAGTGGGTCGTCATATAGCGGCAGAAGCAGCAGTGTTTGTGTGTGTGTATGTACTAGTGTTGTTACTGTTAAGTAAATAAGTAGCCGAAAGATTCCAGTAATAAAAAGTAAGCATAAACTACTACAAAGTAGCGAGACGGCACTTTAGATACACAATGTAGATTGTAGGTATATTTTTAAGCACCATGTGTAATAATAACACTTTTCTCACTGCTTTCGAGTGCAACTTTTTCTCTGGTTTTCGTTAGACTCTCAAATATATTTTTTTCCGCTGCCTTTCCTCTTCACTATCACCCCCGCCGCTGAGAGCCACATCACCACTGGTACCACCACCAACGCCGCAATTTTTTTGAGACTTGCTTTCTGTTGTAGGGCACTCCTGGTGCTGCTGCTTTTGCTGGTTTGGAGAGCCAGTACTGCAGTTATACTAATTAAAAATGCTAAGATGTTTCATTAGTTGGCGGTTTCTATTCCCCCTAACTCTGAAAACAAGAAAATCTTACCGCAACTACCGTCATCATCATCGTCATCTTCATCAGAGGCAACAACATAATCCACTATTTAGGGGGAAAAGTGGGTAGGGGTCGCCAAGTGCGAAGGAGTGAAACAGGGATGAAAAGAAAATGTGGGACAAGGAAAACTGCAAAGTAGCAAAATTTAAGCTATTTCTGTGTAGTCTGGAGGTCTTTGGCAGGATTTTGGGATATTTACGTGTGTACCGGTTTATACATGCACACAACCATTCCTCAGTCATTCCTCATAGGTTTACTCATCCAATCTTGCTAGTCTGAAAATAACATGCCTACTACATCAACTCCCCTAACCCAAGTCTAACATGCACAATTTGTTTTCAACAATAATGTCATGTTCTGCTTTACATTTAACTGTTGCAAATCAGGATAGATTGAGGGCTTCTAAGTAACCGAACAAAAAATGCTGTTTAAAAGACAAAATCACAAAAATAATTATCAGAAAACGTCCAACCAGAGCAGAAAAAGCAAATCGCAATTGATGTATGCAGCTTCATATGAGATAATCAAGTTCTTCAAATACATAAATTCGTCGTATTAAAAAAAGTTGCCTTGAATAGCTCCAATTTCATCAAAAACCGGAAATCTACTCTCGCCTATGTAGTTAGTATGCACGTATGCTAACGGATTAAAGGTTGTATCTAACAGACACTACACTGTAGCTTGTTGCTGGGGTACCTATATAAGCTACTTATGTCTAGTTACGTTTTTTTACAAGCATTCCAATTGGAGCCACAGTTAAAAACTCAGAGACTCACTACCAGTCGTAGCCGAAACTTTCCACTTGCACATATT